>MCJB01015429.1:51955-88024 GCA_002018475.1 Nicotiana obtusifolia | reverse complement strand
GGGGTCGGTTCGGATATATAAATAGTAGGAGAAGATTAGTTCTGAGCCGTTAGATCTGTTGAGATCAACGGCTCGGATCCAATGCTTAACTGAAACGATGTCGTTTGGTTTTTAGGGAGTGCTGAGTTTTGGGTTGATCCGGTCCAATTCTTTTTGGGCTCAGTTTACTTCTTAAAAGACATTGGCCCAATCCGAGTTCTTCTTTGTTTTATTTTTTAAACTTCTTTTGTTTTTTGATTTTCTTTTTTTAATTTTTAAAATTAGAGGACTTAATAATTAAAAATCCTAAATTACCTAAATGTGAAATTAAGCTAAATAACTTCTCATAAAAAATTATAATAACGCTCGATTCTAAAAATTAAAGATTAAAAATTAAGACAAGTGTAAAATGAACTATTTTTATGATTTTTCAATTTTATAAAACCATCAACTACTAATTCAATCCTTAAAAATGTAAAATAAATCCTAAATGCAATGCATGATATTTTTGGGTATTTTCATGAATTAATTACTTAAAAAAAATTAAACAAACAAGAAAATATAAGTAATTAAAAATCTAATAAAATTCCTAAAACGGCTAATAACTAATTAAAAACTATTTTATTTAATTTTATAGGAGTATTTCGGTATGACAAAAATCACGTTCTCACACATAGCATTAATATAATAATATGGCCCTAAAAGGGAGTCCAGTAGTTATTTGTGTAGTGTCCTCAATCATTTTATTCATCTTGTAGTTATTTGCCCTCCTATCCTGAAGCATATTGCAGTTTGCTTGAAAGGTTGTTCCTGTCGTTTCATAATGTATCGTTTTATATTGTAATGTGTTTGTATTGTATTATTTTATGAATATAATATATGGATGAATTGTATCGTTTGGCGTCGTTTCATGATGTCAAGCACCAACAATATGAAGAATAAATTTGTAACATTACTAAAAGAAAATAGGATACAGAGTAGACTTATTAGATAAATAAAATATAATTATTTAATAATAAAGAAGAGCAAGATTAGCGTAAAAACAAGGTAACGACGTCACCACACCAAACCTGTCGTTGAATAAAATGGCACTTTTCGTCGTTACGTAATTAAGATTTAACGATACGATACAATAAAATTTAGGTAACAATCAAAACAAATATTGTATTTAAAGTAACAATACGATACAATACAATAGGTAACAACTCTCCAAACAAGTTGTCAGTAGCTAAAATTAAAGGGAGTCCAGTTCAATGGTGAAGTCTGCAAAATCATTATGCACACGGACACAACAATTGATACTGTTTTTTGTTTTTCAAATTGTTAGGTGTGCGAACCAAAATCCCATATTGTTAGCTGAAAAGTTTGAGAGCTTATTGTGTAAAAATTTCTTAATTAAGTGAGATTTTTTGGGATAAACTATACGGACTTAATTCATAGTGGACAATATCACACTATGTTAATGTCTTTGGACTAGTTTAGCCCAACAAAAATTTGTATACATCAACTAGAGAGATACCCTATAGTACTTCATTAATACTGACCGCGCTTCCAATTTTAATTTAGAGACGACTTGGATGATTTGTATGGTGACAAGTTGTTCAACTTTTTTTAAAAAAAAAAAATATTTACTTTGGAACTTGAAGATTCTCAAAGGACTAGTGATGCTACATGTATTGGAAGTTTACTTCTTTTATTGTCAACGTTCATCTCACAAGTAGTCTCATGATACCACTATTAGAAATTCGGCCAAAACCGATCGCAATTTATCGATCTTGGTCGACGGTTAATTTTTTAAAATATTTTATTTTTTAACTTTTTTTATGAAATCGATCAATTTCAATCGGTTCTTTTTACGCAAAAATGTGTGAAATTATTTTAGCGTCCCGCGAAATTTATTTTTTAAAAAACCGATCAACTGCGATCGATCTTTTTTATTTTATGCAAAAATGCGTGAAACTATTTTGGCTTCTCGCGAAATTTATTTTTTAAGAAACCGACCTTCAGTCTTTTCATATAAAATAAATTAAAATTAATATTAAAAAACCGACCGAAATCGGTCGGTTATTTCAGTCTGTCATTTTAAAAAATCAACCGACTTAGGTCGGTTATTTTATATTTTTAATAAACCCGACTGAAGTAGATCGGTTATTTTCCTTCGAAAATACAATTAAAGAGTACAAATTAAATAAAAAAAAATCTTAAATCAAAATGTACCAATGGTCTAGTGGTAGAATAGTATCCTGCCAAAGTACAGACCTCGGTTCGATTCTTAGATAGTGTATTTTTTAATTACATAATTAAAAATACCGACTGACTCGTCGATTTTTTTGTCGTTTGTGAAATTTAACCGACCAAAATCGGTCGGAAATTGCGATCGATTTCGGTCGTTATATTTTACCAACCAGCCTAATTTCGACGGATTAAAGTCTGTCGGAATCGACCGATTTTTTCAATTTTCCAACTGATTTCGGTCGGTATCTTTTAACGGTTTTTAGCAATTTTCTTGTAGTGTACATTTATCAAGTTTTCCATGAATAACTTCCATCTACTACCAAAGAATGTCTACATTTCTATGCGAGACGGTAGAAAATAATCGCTAACTCGACAAGCTTTATATAATGGTCAAGTGCAGAACACGAAAACTTTAAAAATTCACATTCTAAATGGAAATTCAATTTAAATTGTCAAATAAATATCCCTAATAAGTTCAAGGAACCAACCAAGATTATCATTATCTTGAGCAAAGGGATTTGGAATATATGGAGATTGGAAAAAACTCGTACAAGCGAATATATGAGTCACTGCACCCCGAGCCACTTGATCCAAATCACCATTGGATTCCAAGGTTTGGGTAAAATTCTGGAAATCTAATCTCAAACGTATATACTGATGGAGACACTTCCTATAAATTTGCTTATATTCTGGATTTGTTTCACATGAAGTGATTGTCCAAGCCTTCCTTGCAATATTTGTGAAGTTTGAATATGCCAATCTAATTGTAATATTTTCAAGATCGCGCTTAGTTTTTGCCCATTGAGCCTCTGGATCATTTTCCATAACATTATAACAAAACTCTCTAACCAAAGAGAAATCACAAGCCTTTTGAATTAATGGGGTGACAGCATTTGCTCTTAAATTTGCACCATAGAAATCAACACTTAATAGAAAAATATAGGGGAGGAAGAAGATGAGTGAGATTGATGAAGAAGAAGAAGTTGATCTCCCCATTTTTTCTTTCTCTCTTTTGATCTATCCTAATTTCCTTGTTTGAGATTATAAATATGGGGTTGGTGTAATATATAAAATTCAAAAATTTAATTAGTAACTTTCCAGTGTAGAAATTATCCTGAAAAGTTAAAATCATACTACTAATGTTTTTACCTATTACAAACTGAATTATCTAATTCCTATCTAATATGGGATTATGATATTCTAAATTTGCCTCCATTGTAATAGTCAACATCTTAAATTGATATTATATTGATATATGCATTTAATTTCAAAATCTTTTGTTGAATTCTTATATTTTTGGTACTCCATCCGTTTCAATTTATGTGAATCTTTCTGCTTTTTGAGAGTCAGTTACTGTAAAATGCATTCTTCTCACGTGCTAATAAAAAAATACATTTCAAAAACTTGAAAAGAGTTTACAAATTTTGAATCTCGAAAAGTGAAAAGATTCACATAAATTGCAACGAACGGAGTAGTTGAAGTAAATACTGAACAATCAAATGTTAGGCAGTGGGACCAACAATTAGTGAGCAACTAGATGAAGAGCATGTTTGGTCATGCTTTTGGGAGGCCAAAAATACTTTTTTGTGTCAAAAAAAGTACTTTTGGAAAATTTGAGGTGTTCGGCCAAAATAAAAAAAGTAATTTTGACTAAAGTTGACTTTGATGATCTCGGGCTCGAGTTGTGGTTTCGGGAATTGGAATAGCTTCGTTATGTTATTTGGGACTAGTGTGCAAATTTTAATGTCATTCTAGGTTGGTTTGAGGATATGCTACGCGCTTGTGTTCTTGGGATCAGTTTCTATTGCTTACAAAGTTTGCCTGCAACAACAGCTACCAATCGAGTATTCAGATGGCTCCGTATGGGGATTTATATGGGAAGTGGTGTTGGTCTCCGGTTGGTTGGTTTGAGCCGGGTGAGGCTAGACTATTGGGTACTAATTTGGTTCAGGATGCCTTGGAAAAGGTCAAGTTTAGTCAGGATCAGCTTCGCACGGTGCAGTCTAGAAAGAAGAGTCACACTGATCGGAAGATTCGTGATGTTGCCTATATGGCGGGAGAGAAGGTATTCCTCAGAGTTTCACCTATGAAGGGTGTTATGAGGTTCGGAAATGGTATATGGCCTTTTTGAGGTGTTTGAGAGGATTGGCGAGGTGGCTTACAAGCTTGCATGGCCACCTAGTCTATCGAGTGTTCACCCAGTGTTCCATGTTTTCATGCTCCGGAAGTATTTCGGTGATCCGTCTCATGTTTTTGAATTCATCATGGTTTAGTTAGATGGGGATTTGACTTATGATGTGGAGCCGGTGGCCATTTTGGATCGGCAGATTCGAAAGTTGAGATCAAAGATTATATCTTCAGAGAAAGTTCAGTGGAGAGGTCAGTCAGTTGAGGAGGCAACTTGGGAGACCAAACGGGAGATAAGGAGTAGCTATCAACACCTATTTGAAACTCCAGGTATGACTCTTAATCACAGAAGCGGGATTGAGCAAGAGGTGAGTTGGTCAGGTATTTCCATAGAAGCGGACTTTTGTGCGCAGAAGCGCGCCTGTAAATGTGTTTGGCACACGCAGGTGTGATGCCATAGGTGCGGTCTTCAGGACCCAGAAGTAGAGAGGCGGAGCTTAAGTGAGTTTCGCAGATGCAGAGATTTTACTGGAGATGCGGTTCCGCAGAAGTAGATGGAGGATCGCAGAGGGTTCCGAGTTTTCTTCATTTATGGACTTTGCAAGCTCGGCTAGTGACGATTTCTGAGAGGGGTTTTACTAGATTTCAAGAGGTAAGCAACCTTTGATTATCTTTATTCATTAATATTGAATACCCATTGAATTTTCCACCTAGATTAAGTGTTTCTAAGGTGAAATTTAGGGATTTTGACCCATGTATTGGAGAGTAAGATTTGAGGGATTTGAGTGTCAATTTGTGGTCGGAATTGGATGATTTTGGTATGGTTGGACTCGTTATTGAATTTGAGTTCGGATTTTGTGAACTTTGTCGGTCACTGAGGCATGGGCCTGGGTTGACTTTTTGAATTTGGTTAAAGAACTTAGCTTTATCGTATGGAATCCATTCCTATATCTTATATTGATTATATTAATTTGTTTGTGACTAGATTCGAGTCGTTCGGAGGCTGATTCGCGAGGCAAGGGTTTGTTGGAGTTGTGATTTACGCGGTTTGAGGTAAGTAATATTGACGGCCAATTTTGACCCTCCCTTTTTAAATTAATTAATTTATACTTAATAATTTACAATAAATATTTTTAAAGTGTTTTCTAGTAACAAATACCTATTCTTACGAATTAACTAAGTGATAGTTTTGAAATTAATCGCGTAGTATTAACACTATGTAATTACAGATATATTTACTATTTTCAAGATTATTAAAATAATTCTTATATATACATTACATAGGTTCTATAATTAATTTGATAAATTACTCTTAAAATTTTTGTTAATTAGGCCATTATGTTGGTATTTTGAATTAGTGTTGCAATTTAGGAAAAACAAAGTCTTTTATAAATAGTTAATTAAATAACAAGTAGTATACATAGTAATTATAATTTTCGCCACATTTATTGAAAATTGTTAAGTTTATATAAATTAAATTCGGAAATAAAAGACAAAAGCTACAATTGCAATTCTCAAATCAAAGACAAAGTGACCATTCCTTAAATCATTTTTGGCCCAATTAACAAGCGCAGTATGAAAATACACCCAACCCAAACACCTATCTCTTTCCAATGTAGCGATCCCAGCCACCCTCTTTGCACCAATCGGCTTGTGACAAGTCACCCTCTCTCACCACTCACACAAGAACTACAAACGGATCTGAGCCATCCGTTCCTCAGATCAACGGCTCACAGTTGGTCTCTGTTTCTTTTTAATTAAATCCTAGAGATCTAATCTCAACCATCCAAATTCTTTTGATCCAACGGCCCCTGAATTTTCCCACTTAAATCATTTCTACCCAATCTAATTACCAAATAATTGGAGCCATTGATAGACAGATCCAACAGCTTGCTTTCGTCTCTCTTCTTTAAGCCTAAAGACCAAACCAATTCCCCCAGAAACCCTAATCATTTCCCCTCCACTCAGCCGCCCTCATTTCCCTTTTCGCCGTCTTTTCTCTCCTCTCAATCAACCATCACTCTCAGAGCCTTGCACAAATTCGTACAAGGTCACTCAAAAATACTGTAAATCATCTCTCCTGTCCCTGCTACATTATGAAATTTGGTTATAATTCTCTTTTTCAATCACAAATCCAAGACCCATACATTTGAAATACAAAGCTCAAAAGAGAAATCATCTAATTTGCTCTCATAAGTCAAAATCGGAGCCTGAAACTACCGTTTTGCTTCTGAAATTCAGTGAATCTTGCTGCAAATTCTCTTTTTCAATCACAAATTCAAACATCCAAATACTGAAACCCTAAACTCAACAATGCAACATCAAATCTCTGATTTTCCTTCGTGTTCCATCAAATCGGAGCATGTATGGAATCGTCTCAGAGATTATTATGAGGATTTGATGTCCAAAGGTCAAACTCAGTGACCTCTGGACATTACGGTTTTAACCACTGGTCCAAAGCCTTCAACGGTCGACCCTCATGCTCAGGTAAAATTAAACCTGTTTTCCCCTCTGTTTCTTTCTGATTTTTACTCAATCTTGATATCATCATCTACCATGCGTCACTCTCCACTATTGCTTTGAATCTGTGAAGCCCTAGAACCTTAAATGGCACTATAAAAAGTGGCCTTTAATGTTCTCATGAAAATACATCCTAACACTGAAAAACACCTATACAGTAGTGAGCAATGCTAATGATCGTTTATAATAGTATATTGTCTGCATAATTACTTATCCTGCCTTTTGAGTCTTTAATTAATAATTAATCAAGTTATTAAATAATTCTTGATGATTTTCATTTCTGATTTCTAACAGTCCACATGTTTGAGTTGTAGTGTGCCTTGAATGATTGTTCATACTTACCTAAACTTCACAGTCTTTTATTGATGATTCTGCAGTAATCTTTAACTTTACATATTGTATACCTGTATCCTGTTAGTCTTGTGGTTGAGTTTTTTGTTTGATAATCTTGATTAAGATGAATCTGAAAGTTCAAAGTTCATGACATGAAAATCTGAGTGTCTAAATGCCTTCATTCTCTATACCTGTATCTGCTAACCCTAAAGGCAACTTCTGGGCTGTTACAATGGCATTCACATGATTATACCTAACTGTTGGTCGCATTTGCATGAAACAATCTTGTTTGAGTTAAACTGCTTTTTTTTCATGAACCCCAGTAGTTCTATTGTATACATTTTGTTAAGATGGAGTTATCCTTTTCTTCATAGAACAAGTCTTGATCCTGTTCTGTTATATGTAACTGATAATTGCTGTTAAGTTGAACTTGGTTGTCTAATGATTGGTTAAAATCTTCACTTACATGTTTAATTCAAAACTCACTTGGTGTAGTACTTCCATGTCTTTAATCTCTTTAAACTACTATTGGTTTTGTGAAGCTTACATGCATCTATCATTAAGTTATCTTCCATAAAATTACAGAATTAGTTATTCTGTTATAATCAAGTGATAATTTTAAAAAAAGCTGAAGCATGACTACTTCTCACTTAGATACTAAGCTAGGCTTATGTCTGAGTTAAACTTGTTTTGACACAATGCTTCCTTTACCTGTAATTCCCCCTCTTCATTGATATGTTTAACTTGATCCTTTAATGTGCAAAGCTCCCATGTCTTATGAAGTCATAACTTCACTTGAAATGTCTGTGTGTAATCGACTGAGTATTGTATGGTCCCTGTTTGACTTCATGTTCTTGTCTTAAATTGTACTCAGTCCTTTCCCTATTGTTAACTTGAAATTGAACCTGATCCTTAAACCTTATGAGGTCCTTTGCTGATACTGTCTAAACATGATAATTTGTTTAAGGTTAATTTTGTTAGGCATATGACTCTGTTGAGTCCTTATGGATCCCATGTTTAAATATGTGAACTTGTAGTCATGTCAAGAGTTTAATCATGTTCCTGATATCTTTGATAAACTCTGTAAAAATGGTTAGCCATAACTATTTTGTCTAAATCTTTATTGATTACTTCTAAAGTTTTAAGTAGTGTCAGTAATCCCTGCATGTGTTAAGCAGTTCACAGTTAGTCTGCTAGGGCAGGAATATCTGCATCTCTTGTGTTGCTGTCTATATAAGTTCTGTATTCCCCGCTTTCTCTTTGAATGTGTTTTTCCTTAAAAATTTGCCCCTGCAACAGTATGTTATGAGATTTCTATTTCTCTTCTATATGTGTTCTAAAGTCAGACCTTTAGGTTACCTGATACATAATCTTTATTTGGTATCAAAGGTAGTCTGTGTCCTCTTATGTTATTCTATTAGGAGGGAAAATATATTTTTGTGGTATGGGATACTATAGCACTTAGTTTACATTAAACTTGTCTCATTGACATTTAAACCCATAAGGAAAATATGTTGTTAGTGGTTAAGGGTATTTGGAGTGGAGTTTAATTTTAGGTTGGGCTGTCCTCCCCGGCACAGACATTGCCCGGGCCTTGAGTCCCTTGGGAACTTTGAAGTGTCGGGGAATCCACTGGGGGCATCAACCTTGAGTAGAACTTCCTCCTTATCCCTTAATTCATTAACACTTTTAGTTCTTTAGGGGTTTAGTGTTTAACGACAACGAAAGGATTTCAATGTAAATTGTTTGCCATGTATGACTGCCACATTAGTATAGTTTCCCATAGTATTTGAATATTGATATTTGCTTGTTCCAGTCGTTTGTTTGTATATGTTTCATACATTTTTGAATATGTTGAATATATGGCGCATGTATCTAAAGACTTTCTTTCTCTTTTGGGCATATACACATTTGGGCCTACTGAGTTCCTAAGGAACTCAGGCCCAATCTCAGCCTTGTTGCATTTTTTAGAAAGTCCAGAGTCAGCTGTAGCCGTATCTTTCTATTGCTGGGCCTGCCTTCTTGAGGCCCAATCACCAGAGTCCAGTCTTCTTACCCTCATTTCCTTTGTTACTATTCATTGCTTCCTTAATTTAGTTTACCGCTTCATTATTTATGTACTGCCTTGTTGTTTTGTCGCATTTTTATTATCATGTATATAACACTCATATATTAGATCACATGCTTTATCTTCATGCTTTAATATCATATGAAACATAGGCAAGCTTTAAATAATATAGGATTTAAAAGGGAATTAGTCAGTAATTAATCTTCACTTCGCTAATTACAATTTACTCCTCTCATTTCTATGATCTCACTCACTTTGCCATTTTCTTAAAAGATTTTGAAGCCAAGTACTTAGCGAAAACAGCAATTCCGTTTTCAAAAAAGAAAAATCAGAAAAGAATCGCCAGCTTTACTATCACGAGATAAATGAAAATTTGTTATAGAAAATGAAGCACTATCTCCCAAATGGATTTTCAAAGATCGCCCCTCTTCAGATTTTAGAAATCAAGGTACATTTAAGTTCACTTTCTTACAAATACCTTTAGAGTTATATAAACACCATTCCCTAAATCAACTACTTTCATAGCTTAACTTCATTCTACAAGACTTATAAAATATGGACTACTTTCAGAACTCTTTTAACATATCTCTAGACTCTTTTATAATTTCACATCCCTCTTAAGTCCCTTTTTATATACCCCCTCTTAGATATATCTAGTAAGCCGTACTTTTAACAATATTTAAGTATAGTACAAATAATGGATGCCTTAAAATTAGTCTAAGTCTTATGGAGGTACCTCAGGTAGATTTTAAGGGATGCCTAACACCTTTCCCAAAGAAGAACAAGAACCCTTACCCATAATCTCACCGGTTAGCAGACCAATAAAAAATGTAACTTAGTAATTAAATAAATACCCTAATCTATCTTTAAATATTAGATGGCGACTCTCTTTCATTAACAACAGAGAAACCAGAAGTTGAATCATGTCTTGACTAGTGCAAAATAGGGTGCAGCAAGTAATACTTCTAAACATGGTACTCAGGATAGGAGTCCCTGAAATACGTGTTATGTGGTTAGTGTTGGGGTGACACACATGCTAGGTGACGGGCGTGCACCGTGGTAATTAGGGCTATGTGCTTATTCTGTTGGGACCCGCTGAGGTCATTTCTTCAATTGAGATATTTGCTTAAGTTGCAATTATGTGCTCAATCATATTTATTCATTGCATATCATATCTCAATCTCTGTTATCATTTGTTGTTACACCATGTTGTCATTGTTTGGGCTGATTGATATGAGATTTCTGAGCCCGAGAGACTAGAGAGATTGATGACTGAGTTGGGGCCTGAGAGCTGAATTGTGAGTGACATTTATGGGATCGGCTGCACGCTGCAACAGTTGTTTATGGGATCGGGCTGCACGCCGCCGCAGGCTTTGTTGACTCATTATGGATCGGGCTGCACGTTACAGCATGCCATGTTGGATTATATTAGCACTTTGGCAGGATCCGTTCCTCCGGAGTCTGACATACCAGTAGTGAGTGCAGGTGCCGTACAGTGCCAAGTGATTGAGTGTGCTGAGTGATGGAGTGCGATGATTGTGAGTGTAAGACAATGAGATTGAGTACTCTGAAAGTGTGAGTACATGGGTTTATCATTATGATGCATTACATGTGACATGCCTATTTGACATGTAGACATAGAGATGTAACATTCCTCATGCTAGCTGTACTTGGTATATTTTATCAGTATTGAGCTTAAATTGTTGAAATCAAAAGCATGTCTACATTTCTTTACTGTGTACGAACTGATTATGGGATTTCTCTCTTATATCTGTACTGTTATTATCTGGATTCAGACTGTACCTTTCTGAGCCCGTCACTTCTTTCAGCCCAAGGTTAGTCTTGTTACTTATTTATTACATTGGGTTGGTTGTACTCATACTACAATCTGTACTTCATGTGTAGATCCAGGTACATCTGGACACGGTGGTTGCTAGACTTGGTACAATATCTGCTTGGAGACTATTGAGGTAGCTACTATGATGCCCGCATACCTTGTCTCTGCTCTCTTTCAGTTTTATTATGTACTGTTCTATTTTTTAGAAAGTTGTATTAGAGATTTAGATTGTGTTGGCACTTAGTAGCTCATGTACTTGGTGACACCCAAATTTTAGGGATTTTGTAGTTGAGTCGTAGTTGTTTTTATTGGTTATTTATTGGATTTTTCACTATTAAGCTTATTACATCATGCTTTTAATTTAAATGCGTAGTTATTTTGTGATTGTCGCCTTGCCTAGTAATGTGATTGGCACCATCACGACAGGTTGAGATTTGGGTCGTGACTACAACTTAAGCAAAATTTGGTAGAGTACCCAGTGGTTAGTTGGGCCGATGTCCACAACATGTATCAGTCAGAGATCAGAGTCGAAGATGACCAATTAGGAACCCCCTCGGGGTCGATTTATACCAATAGAGTGAACGAAAAGTCTAAAAGAGTAGTGGATTAGGAGTCGAGGCCACCTTGAGACCGATACTATACTTACAACTCCGATAGAAAGGGAAACAGACCCAATCACCATTCGACCAGAAACGACAGAAGAAATGATCAAGGTCCAAGCAATCGAGGGTTGGCGAATAGAAACGGGTTCGACAGATCACCCGGAGTCAAAGATGCCCCAAGGATATCGGAATATAACTTCAACGTAGATGCGACGAGTATAATATCAGCCATCCGTCGCATCAACGAGACCAAATGGTCAGCGCCGCTCCAGTCCGATCCGGCAAAGAGGGATCACAGTTTAATATGAAAATATCACGGTACTCACGGGAATAGAACCGAGGATTGTCAGTAGTTAAGAGAAGAAGTGGTTCGTTTGTTCAATAATGGGCGTCTTCGGGAATTCCTAACTGAGCAGGCCAAAGACCATTTCAAGAACAGGGATGCCAAGAAGCAGATCGAGCAGGGAGAACCCAACATGTGATTAACATGATTATCATAGGAGTAGATGTTCCCTAAAGACCGATGATAAAATGCACCAATGTCTCCATCACAAGAGAAAAACGAACTCGAGATTATATTCCGGAAGGGTCCATCTCGTTTAGTGACGAGGATGCTGAGGACATCATTCAACCTCATAATGATGCACTGGTAATATCTGTACTTATTAATAAATCTCAAGTTAAGCACGTGGTAATTGATCTAAGTAGCTTGGCCAACATTATCTGATGGAGAGTCGTGGAACAACTGGGCTGGACCAGATCGTACCAGCAGTTCGGTGCTGAATGGGTTCAATATGGCATGCGAGACAACGAAGGGAGAAATCATCTTACCGGTTGACACGACCGAAATCACTCAACAAGCAAAGTTCTATGTGATCGAGGGGGACATGAGGTACCATTGACCTTGCACCAACCGTTGAAATTTCCAACCCTAGGAAGAATCAAAATGGTCCAGCGGAATGATCGGCCGCAAAGGAGATGTTTGCCATTGAAGAAGTGATCCTTGCACTGGGATCACGACTTCAAAAGATAAGGGATTGATCAAAGAGAAAGGCACCAAATAGCAATAACAGTTCTCGGCCTCGACCAAGCTGGAAAACGGGATGACTTTGGGGTCCCAAGATCCTTCGTAGCACCTGATGACGCCGATTACACCGAGTATGTTATTGAGGAACTGAAACAATTCATATTATTCAAGCATCTGGCAGATAGAAAGGTATACCTAGGCATGGGGTTAACCCCTAAACTCATGAAAAAACTCTTGATTTTCTTAAAGCTAACACCGATGGTTTTGCCTGATCGCACTTAGATATGATAGGAATCCCACAAAAGATAACAACTCACAAATTGAGTTTGGATCCGAACTTCTATCCGGTTAAACAGAAGAGAAGGCCATAGTCCGAGGTAAAACACGTATTCATAAAAGATTAGGTATCTGAACTTTTAAAAATAGGTTCCATTCGTGAAGTTAAATACCCAAATTGGCTAGATAACATATTCGTCGTACCTAAAAAGGGAAACAAACTTAGAATGTGTGTAGATTATAAGGATTTGAATAAGGAATGCTCAAAGGACTTGTATCCTTTGCCTAACAGCGACCAAATGATCAATTTAATGGTAGGGCACGAGACACTAGCTTTCTTGAAGCCTAATCGGGTACAACCAAATACCGGTGGACCCGGTAACCAAGAGAAAACTTCTATTATAACTAGGTTCGATACTTATTGCTACAACAAGATGCCATTTGGGTTAAAAAATGCTCGTGCCACATACCAATGCCTAGTTAACCGAATGTTCGAGGAACAAATAGGGAAACTAATGAAGGTTTATATTGACGATATGTTAGTTAAGTCCCTGCCAGCAGAGGACCATTTGAAACATTTGCAGGAAACCTTCGACATACTAAGGGAATACGATATGAAGTTGAACCCAGGGAAGTGCCTTCGGAGTCGGCTCGGGAAAGTTCCTCGGCTTTATGGTATCTAACCGGGGAATAGAGATGAACCTGGATAAGATAAAGTCAAGAGAAGATATCCTCGTGGTCAACAATATTAAGGAAGTGTAAAGGCTAACTGGGCGAATAACCGTATTGGGCCGATTCATTTTCAGGTCATCAGATAAAAGCCACCGATTTTTCTCGTTGTTAAAGAAAAAGTGCGACTTCGGTGAACACCTTGAAGGCGAACGAGCAACTATACCTTTACTTGGTAGTGTCTGAGGTAGTGGTAAGTGGTGTCCTTGTTCGGGAAGAAGAAGGTACACAATCTATATATTAATGTTAGTAGAACCCTACGTGATGCCAAAACGAGTATCGAAACCTAGAAAAATTAGTGCTTGCCTTGCTAAGAGCATCAAGGAAACTTAAACCATATTTTCAATGTCACCCTTTATGTGTCGTGACCTCGTACCCGTTAAGGATTGTTATGCATAAACCCGAACTCTCAGGCCGGCTAGCAAAGTGGGCCGTAGAGATTAGGGGGTACGATATTGAATACAAACCTTGAACAACTATAAAGTCTTTGATATTGGTAGACTTTGTGGCTGATTTCGCACCGGCCCGGATTCCCGAGGTGGATAAAGAATTATTACTTGCTTCTGGGACTAACTCGGGGGTTAACCCTATTTACGGATAGTGCCTCCAACGCGAAAGGGTCCGGGTTGTCGTACCAAAAACCCCCCACAAGTAACGTAATAAGGCAATCAATCAGAACTGTGAAATTGACTAACAATGAAGTCGAATATGAGGTTATGATTGTAGGTCTAGAATTGGCTAAAAGCCTGGGGCTTGAAGTTACCAAAGCCAAGTGCGATTCCCTCCTCGTTGTTCACCAGGTCAACGAAACATTCGAAGTAAAAAAAGATCAGATGTAGAGGTATTTAGATAAATTGCAAGTGGTGTTGCATCGATTCAAAGAATGGACACTACAGCATGTGCCTCGAGATCAGAACAGTGAGGTTGATGCATTGGCTAATTTGGGATCATCACTGGACTCCGAAGAATTCAACTCTGGAACGGTGAGGCAATTGATGAGCTCAGTAATACAGGCTGGTCATGCCGAGGTAAACTGAACAAGTTTGACTTGGGATTGGCAAAACAAATACGTGGATTAACTTTAGAAGAGGAAACTGCCATTGGATCCTAAAGAATCAAGGGCTCTTCGAACTAAAGCTTCCAGGTTTTCTTTGAAGGAAAACTATATGGAAGATCATTTTTTGGTCCATTAACAAGACGTTTGGGGCCCCGGGAGATCGATTACGTGATGAGGAATGTCCACGAGGGGACTTGCGAAAATCATTCGGGGGAAAAATAGTTGGTTTGGAAATTGATCAGGGTCGTGTATTATTGGAATAAAATGGAGAAGGATGCAAAAGACTTCGTTCAAAAGTGTGATGAATGTCATAGACATGCCCAGAGGATCTACCAGCCGGGGAAACTGCTTCACTTGGTCCTTTCCCATTGACCGTTCATGAAGTGGGGAATGAATATCGTAGGTCCTTTACCATGGGCACCCGGTAAGGCTTAGTACATTTTGCTTATGACTAATTACTTTTCCAAGTGGGTTGAAGCACAGGCGTTTGAGAAAGTTAGAGAAAGGAGAATATCGACCTCATCTGGGATCATATAATCTGCTGGTCCGGGATACCAACCGAAATTACGTGTGACAATAGGAGAAAATTCATCGGCAACAAGGTCAATAAGTTCTTTGAAGATCACAAAATCAAAAAGATTTTATCGACCCCGTATCACCCGAGCGCGAACGGTCAAGCAGAGTCGTCAAACAAGACCATATTGCAGAACTTGAAGAAAAGATTGATCGACTCAAAACGAAGGTGGAAAGAAATTCTACCCAAGGTCCTATGGGCGTATCGAACAACTTTGAGGTCGAGTACCGGTGAGACACCATTTTCTCTAGTTTACGACGCAGAGGCTTTGATTCCAGTAGAAGTGGGAGAACCGAGCTTAAGGTTCCAATATGCTAGAACATTGAATGACGAGGCCATGGCCACATGTCTAAATTTAGCGAACGAAAGGCGAGAAGCCGCCCTTGTCCGGTTAGCAGCTCAAAAGTAACGAATGGGAAGAAATTACAATCAAAGGGCAAACCTTCGACACTTCTAAGTCGGGAACTTAGGATTGAGGAAAGTCGCACTCATACCAAGAACCCGAATGACGGGAAACTAGGTCCGAACTAGGAAGGACCACACATAGTCACCGGTATAACCAGAAAAGGCTCGTACCAGCTTGAGTCCGAAATGGCATACAACATCAAAAAAATTAGAATATGGCACACTTAAAGTAGTACTACTGTTGAGGTATGAATACCTAAATTTCTTCAAGGTTTATTATTCTTCGAACTAACCTGTGCAGGTACTCAATCGAAGTCAAGTCCAAGAATTAGGTCTGAAAGTAAGTGTTGCACTCTTTTTCCCTTCGATTAGTTTTTTCCCGAAATGGGTTTTACGGAAAAGTTTTTAACGAGGCAACAGTAAACGTGCTACTCTAGTTTTGAAGATCGGTCTAGGACTGAGGACTGGGGACTGCCCATACTGGATCAATAGTAATCGAGCCCTCAAAATGTGGCCTCGAGTACTAGGGGACTATTACACCCCAAGTCAAGAATCGAAGATCTGAGTTCGGAAATTTCGAAGACAATTCTATTCGACATCGAAAGCCAAGGCTTGAATAATAGGATTTGTTGTAAGGGTCAAACGGTCAAATGAGTCATGCGCGTATAGTTCATTCTCGCCATGGTGGATAGTTTTTGTATCTTCGATTATCTACACTACATTTGATGTAATAAAGTGGGAAATTCACCTAATATGCTTCATCGAGCAATGTTATCATTATGTCACTTAGAATAAATATTGGGCTCAAAAACTTCTAAGCCCACAGGCCATTATTAACAGGGGGCATGAAACCCTAAGTTCAGTAAGAGTCCACGAGATCGTGCCTAATCATTTAAATACCTATAAGCTAAGGTCCTTACACATTTTAAATCTATAAAGATTATGTCTGATCTGATCAAATCAATCGGTTTCGAATTACGACCAAGGAAAGGGCCACTTTCGGCAAAGATTAACTACGTCTAGATAAATCATTCAAATATTTTAATAAAGACTTCGTTTTATTTTTATCAGATCCTCCGAACTCAAAACAACTCGGAGTCATTACTTGACCCGAATCCTATTCAGGCTTTGGATGTTGAACAATTTGAGCAATGTTACAGTTTATGCTAAGGAATTGATGATGTATCCAGTCCGAGACAAAAGTTATATATTCTAAGTCCTAAGTAGAAGCAAATGTGGAAAAATAAAAGGACATGATGTATAGCCAAAGGATAATTTCTTATATTTATCGAAAAATCTTTACAAAGGCACAAGAAAATGGCCCCAATGTACAAAACGTATGAATGCATATTAAATATAAACTAAGGCATTCCCTACCTAATCTTCATCAAAGCCCAGCTCGCTATCCAATCCCTCGGGCTGGTACCTTGCTTGGGCCTCAGCTTCGAACCTCTTGGCCTCTTCGATCTTGGCTGCTATGTTAGCCCCCCAGCTTGTATCACCTCGAGAGCCAACCTCCGAGATTGCACTTCACATACTCAGCTTTCGTTATGACCCAGGCTTCAACTATCTTGACATCGGTCTTATACTGGGCCAGCATATCTTGGGATTCCAAGACCTTATTTGAAGCCACATCCAATTTGGATTTTAGCGCAGTATACTCTTGGCCAAGAGCATCAAGCTCTGCGATGGCCGAGGCGAGTTGCGCCATGAGTTCCTTGTTCAGCCGAGACCTTTTGTAGGCCTTTGCTCTCGTCACTCGGAGCTGCACTTTGGTCGACACCAAGTCCTCTTTGGAGGCATACTGCTATGATTCTAGGGGGTCCATTTTGCCTTTGAGCTCATCGGCTGAAGCCTTGACCCCGCCTATCTCGGTTCTAAGCTGGTCGATCAAAGTTATCTTTTCCTGGACCTGTGAGGTTGTGACATTAGCATTGGCGTTTAGCCTCTCATTATCAATCTCCAGAAATCTTACCTTATCAACCAAAAGAGCATGGTCCCGCTTCGCTTTCGAGGCCTCCTTCTGGGCCTTCTCTAGTTCGTCCTGAAGGTAAGGGAGCTCGGCCATGTCCTTAAGGACTTCATCCTTCTGCTCATAGTGAGCTTTGTACATCTCTGTTTGTTGGACTTTCTGCTTGAGCCGAACTCGAGGTGGCTCACCTCCATTCTGGATTAGTGAAAGCTTTCATGATGAAGCACCAAGGCCTGAGACATAGAGAAAGAAAATTGTTAGAAACACTTAAGACGACGAAAACTCATTAAAATAAACAGGGAAGAGGATATACCCGATTTAGCGCTTGCTGGGCCTCATTGAAAATACTTGTCCCTACCTCGTTCATCTTCACGCGATCTTCTTCATTAATAAGGAACGGAGATAGTTGGCCACTGTGACTGGCCTGGACAACATGCTAGTATCCACCGGCACCGTGAACATGACAGTCTTCTTTCGTTTAGGGTCCAAACTCGGGGATGGAAACTTCTTCTCGATCTTTGAGCTCGAACTCAGCCAATTTGATCCCGGTTGCACGATCCTTTTTGGGATCTCTAAGTGGCCAAAGCTAGAGTAATCCTCCAGCATGCCAGCATCCACACCCTCGAAAAACAAGTGAAAGGCATCATCCACAGCTTGGGATGTTTTGGTCGGCTTCTCTTCAGCGGCTCGAGCTTCATTTAAAGTGGCCTCGAGCTAGGGCAGTGATTCTGGAATATGGATAACGGCATCACCTTCTGTAAACAGTTGTTCTCGAGACTGGAGGGATTTCTTATGAAGCAGTAGCCACATGTTCTTCTTCGATCCCCCGATCTGAGGAGGTTTCAACCTTACTAGCATCTCCCTCAGGGGCTACCAACTCTCGGTTGGCATCGATCGGCTCGTAGGTGACAAATTCCATGTCCTGGTCATCCTCGAGAAAATCCTTGAGTTGACGAAGAGCTTCAGAATCTGGGACCCGGGCATCAGAAGTCTTTTTGGTGCTCTTTCTGATCCTGAGCACAATCCTTTTTCTCTTCTTGACCTCGGCAAGAGCGTCCGAGGAGTCAGGGGATCTCTTTTTCTTCTTTCTTTGAAGCAACTTCAGCAACGAGTTGTAGAGAGAAGGAAGGTTTGGAAGATGGGGTAGAGACCACCATATCGGTGGTTTCCCGAAGCCTGGTGGTCTTAGGCAACCCTGTGAAAGAAGGACTTAGTCATAACAATGAAAAATAAAAAAACGTCCAGAAAAAAATTTAACCAAAAAATGCACTCACCATGATAACAAGCCTCCCACTTGCCTTTGGAGAGCTTACTCCACTCATGCTCGGGATAGGTGAGTTGCTTGCATATACTCTTGACTCACTCCCTAAAATGCGGGACCGTGTTAGGGACTCGAGGGACAGCTGCATATCAAATGAAACATGTGATGAGAATGAAAAGTAGATACAAGAAAGGACTTTGACGACTTAAGAGGAAGTAAACTTACGATTCGAGTTCCACTTCTTAGGGAACTACATGAATTCAGGAGGAATGAGGTCCTCGATCTTTATTCGAACAAACTTACCCTGCCAACCTCGGTCCCTGTCTTCATCTATACAGGGGAAGGGAGCCTTCTTTGCCCGATAAGCAAGTTTGATTAACCCCCTCGAAAGATTAAGGGGATATAAACTTCGAGCAAGTGATCGACTGCGAAACGAGGCTCCTCCATATTGTTTGCAAAATGACAGAGAAGAGCCACGATCCTCTAAAAGGGTGGGTGAACTTGCCCGAGGCAAATTTCGTGCCTTTTGCAAAACTCGAGGACCACCGTATTAACAGGACCAAACGTGAAAGGATACGTGTAAACACTTAAGTATCCTTCCACGTGTGTCGTGATTTCCTCTTCAGGACTGGGAATGACTATCTATGTATGGGTAAAATCGGGGATAGAGTTAACCTCGATTTTCCATTGAGAAGCGAGGAACAACATTACTCATTACTAGCTCGAGCGAGACCAAAGATGTACGTAGATCGGAACCAGGAGTGGACGAATGATACATCGGGAATCGAACATGGCCGAACCTGGAGAGATTCCAGCTCGAGCAATAGGAAGAATCGAGGGTGAAAGAAAAAAATGGTTAAAGAAGACAAATGGAGAGCCAAAATATCCACATCAACTGGATATTACGGCACGGATCACGCTCGGTATTGGCTGTAGATCGTGTTTACATGAGAGAGAAGGAAGAAAAGGATTTTTACCTTATTTAGACTTGTATCAGAGTTAAAATTCCTCTACTTTATAAAGAGGAGCGCCCCTTTATTTTTGACACGATTGACATGCATATCAAAGCAATAACACTTATTTTTGCTTTAGCAATTGTTTAAGTATTTTTCAGCTGTTCATCCATTTAGTTGGTACCAAGCTCTATTTCGAGGGCTCGACTATAATCGACCGTTAGCGTTTAAACCTAACGCCAGGCTTAATTACTTCATACATTTGGTTTGATCATTTTATCTCATTTTAATTTAGTTAGTTACTACTTTTTTGAATTTGTGTTAAATTAAGCCATGTATTCTTTAACCACGTACAAATTTAATTTTTACCTATTTTAAGAGTAAACAAACTGTTATATAAAGTTATTTATCTTTATTTGGGGATACTAATTTCACTTATTATATATGGTTATTTGAAATTACCTTTTTCTATATTTGTAGTGTACAAAATATTTATATTATCCATGTTAGAAGTTATACTTTGTTTGCCTTCGCTTACACGATACAATGATTCACATAAATCTTGAAATGAATTTTGCATTTGCCAAATTAATTATCTTCTGCTAGGCAAGTTTTTCTTCCATTATGTCTTGTACCTGCATTATTGTAAGACGTACGCAAAAAGGAAAAAAAAAAAAGAAGAAGGAAAAACAGCGCAAATTACCAAAAATATATCATATTCGGGAATCAGCCTTGCAATTGGCATTAAATTTGGATTTGAGAGCTCAAATTTCAGTAACCATCTTCTAATTAGGGGAATAAGCACATAATCCTGCTTTGTTAGTTTCACACTTTCACTCATAAAATAGCTCAAATTGTAAAACAACATATTTATTTGTCGAGATCGAGTTAGTGGTCACTGGTAGGATATTTCAACTTCTTTTATATAGGCTACATCTATAAGCAATAATTTCATATTGTGACGAATTATTTCGTCGCAAATTCAAGCTTCGCAAATATTTTTTGACAAAAGAATAAAACAGTTATAAATTTGGTCAACATTCATAATCTTCGTCTAACGACCCGACCGGTCGTTTTATGTATTTGAGTCTCGTTTCCCCTTTTGATGCTTCACACATATGTATTTATGGTTTCATGACTTGTGGGGTTGGATAGTTTCGTTACGAGAAGGTTTTGGGTTGATTTGGACCTTTTAGTTCTAGGTTTTGAAGCCTAAGTTGGATATATATATATATATATATATATATATATTTGACCAAAGTTTAGCTTTTGTGAAAACGACTCCGGAACTGTGTTTTGATAGCTCCGATAGGTTCGTATCGTGGTTTTGGACTTTGATATATGCTTGGAATTGAATTCGGAGGTCCATAGGTTGATTTGACTTATTTTGCAGAAAGTTGGTAATTTGAGGTTTCGAAGTTTTTTCAAGTTTGACATTAATTTGACTTTTTGGCTATCGGGTTCGGAATTTAGTTTTGGGACATAAAATAGGTCCATTTTGCTATTTGAAAATTGTCTGAAAAATTTGGTGTCATTTGGAGTTGGTTTGATAGGACTCGAACGCTTGGTTGCAATTATAGAGGTTCTTGAGTTTTCTTTTGAAATTCATGCGTTTTGATGTCTGATTTCCAGTACTAGATGTTATTTTTGTGTTTAGATAGTGGGAGCGAGTTCACATGATGTTTTTAGACTTGTGTGGATGTTTGGTTTGGATCCCCGAGGGCTCGGGTGAATTTCGAACGTGTTTCGGAAAGGTTTGAACTCAAATACAGGTTGCTGGTGCTGCAGTTGTCGCAATTGCAAGCACCATCATCATAATTGCAAACATGATGAGGGGGACTCAGGTATCGCAATTGCGATATCTGGTTCGCATTTGCGAAGTCTAGGCTTTCGTGGGTTTGGTCGCGTTTGCAACAATTTGGTCGTATTTGCGAGGAGAGCAGACTTCACATTTGCAAGGTCTATCTTAAAATTGCGACGTCTCCTAGGCTTGAAAGTTGTCGCATTTGCGAGACTTCCTTCGCAATTGGGAGGGTTTGCAATTGCGAACCCAGTGTCGCAATTACGACATCTGCAACTGAACAAAAGGTTAGAAAGTTGGGATTTCATCTCATTTTCTCTCATTTAAGAATCCTAGACTCGGTAGCAGGCGATTTAGAGAGGGGATTTTCATCTATGATCATTGGGTAAGTTATTCTAATCAATTTTCAACTATATTTCATGATTATATATGTAACAGCCCAGGCCACCGCTTGTAGAAATTGTCCGTTTTGGAGCCTTCGCCCCTCACGGTTTTTAAAACGCGTCTACAAGGGAGAGCTATCCAAGCCCTTATAAGGCACTCTTCGTTCTCCTCTCCAACCGATGTGGGATTTGCCTAAGGTAAGTCTTTACAATATATATATATATATATATATATATATATATATATATATATATATATATATATATATATTAGATTTAACGTCAAATTTATGAGAATCAAATAGGAAATTTGGGAATCTTTGTCAAAGTTTTGAAAAATGAAAATTTGGGTTTTGAGAGTCGATTTGGACTCGGATTTGAATACAAAATACATATATAGAATTGAGGGGTTATGGGTAGTCGAAATCTACCCTTGGACTCGGATTTTGACCCAGCAGATCTGGGGTTGGCTTTTACTGACTTTTGGAGAAATGTGTAAAGATTATAGCTTTATTGATTGAAATTGGTTCCCCTTGCATTGTTTGGTGACATTAAGTTGATTTTGGTTAGATTTGAGGCATGCGGAGGCAAATTTTAGGGAAAAGCTACTTTTGCGGGATGGTTTGGCCTAGTCGAGATAAGTATCTTGCTTAAATATATGTGGGGGAACTACCCCTTAGGATTTGTGTTGATTGTGTTATTTGAATTATGTGAAAGACGTGTACACGAGGTGACAAGTATGTACACGGGCTTATATATGGTATTTTGACCGCTTTAGACTTTAGACTTCTTCCATGCATTTAATTGAAATCGTCATAAAATGTTGTATCTTTCATTTTTAAATTTACTCTCACATACTCTACTTGACGTTGTTAGTACATGTTTTCTCTTTTATTGTTATAATTGTTCTTATATGCTTTAGATAAAGTTGTTACCTCTCTTATTTTCTTGTTACCTCTTTTATTGTTGAATTACTCTTACTTGACGTTGTCATTTCGTGGGAATATTTTCTTGTTGATTTATTAATGTTGAAGTTGTGAAAGATATTATCACATTGAGGTTGAAAGTTTTTGATTGTTGAGATATCCTTCCTTGTTGAGTATTTCTAATTCATTTTGTTATTATTGAGATTCTTGTACACATTGTAGTTGAGCCATGGGCTAATATGTTGTAGTAACATTGGTATTGTTGATTTTGGCAAGTGTTGTGGCATATGGGAACGTTTGGTGTGAGTTGATTAATGTGTAATTGATACACATGCGGTGGTATAAGGATAGGGGTTGATACGCATATGGTGAGATAAAGTGGGATTTATACGCGTGTTGCTAGTAAAGGAATTAGTTGAAGCCACGCAGTGAGATAAGGGGGCTAAAATGCGTTTAGCTATTTCAGGAAAAATGTTTTCAAAATAAATGCAAGGCTCACGCAGTTATGAGAAAGATTGTGATTGTGACTTGTGAAATGAGATTATGAGGTGTGGTACCTCGGTTGTTATTCTTGTTGTACTTTCTATGTTAAAAGGCTTGTTGGTTGAACAGTTCTTGTTGATTCTTCATTTGACTTATTTGTATTTGTCCGTATTTGATTATTGGTATTCTATTCATGTGTTCACTCCTTGTTGCCTTCTCCGTCTTAAATTTACGTTGTTAGTTTACATTATTGTACTACTTATTGTCATTCATTTCCTCGCTTTCCATTATTAGATTATACTATACTCTATTCAGTTTTCTTGTCCTAGTAGGTGTCTTGGCCTGGTCTTGTCACTATTCTACCGAGGTTAGGCTTGATACTTACAGGGTACCGTTGTGGTGTACTCATACTACGCTTCTGCACATTTTTCTGTAGATCCAGGTACATCTGCTCGTGTTGGACGCCAGTGATTGTTGAGTTATTTTTCAAAGACTTCAAGGTATACCTGCTTGACGCTCGCAGGCCTCCGAATCACCTTCCATTATTTTGCAGACAATGTTGTATTAGATATTCTAGTGCATTTTATTACAGGTTATGACTCATCTCCATCGATCTTCGGGATGTTGTTACTAATGTTCCATTTTGGAGTTATTATGAGCTTATTTGGTTTATTTTATTATTTTAGCTTTGTTATTTCTATTAAGCTATCAATTAATGTTAGGGTTAGCTAGTCTTAGAGACTAAGTGCCCCATGACATCCCAAGGTAGAAATTTGGGGTCGTGACAAGTTGGTAATAGAGCTCTAGGTTCATAGGTATTACGAGTCATAAGCAAGTTTAGTAGAGTCTTACGAATCGGTACAGAGACGTCTGTAGTCGAGAGGCTACGAAACTGTTAGGAAATTCCAATTCATTGATTCCTTATCGTGCAAATTATTGATTTCAAAATCTGAGTCTTTGCCTTTCTATTCTCTCACATACGGTAAGGACTCGCACTGCTGGATCTGATGATCAAACACCCGCACCCACTACTAGAGCCGCGAGAGGCCGGGGCTGAGGCCGAGGAGGGGCACATGCTGTAACCCGAGCACTTGCCGGAGTAGTGATTGAGGAGCCAACAGTAGCTCCGATTAGGGAAAAGGCACCCGAGACGCCTGTTACTTCCCCTGGACTTCAGGAGAACCTAGCACGGGTTTTGAGCATATTCGACACTCTAGCTCAGGTGGGATTATTCCCCTTGCACCAGCTACATCTTAGGCTAGGGGAGGAGCTCAGACTCCCATGGCCCGTACCCTAGAGCAGCGGGTCCACATTGATCAGGTTCTGGGTGTCGCGTTAGCATAACCCGTCATTCCGGTTTAGCCTGAGGTCAGGTCAGAGGCATCTGAGGAGGAGCAGAAGAGACTTGAGAGGTTCAAGAAGTATGATCCTCCTACTTTCAGCGGCACATCTAATGATGATGCACAGGGTTTTATAGAGAGTGCCATCGTATTCTCTGCACCATGGGTATTGTGGAGGTGAGCGGAGTTTACTTCACTACATTTCAGCTATCAGGAGCAGCATATTGGTGGTGGCAGACTACGAGGACGTAGGTCAGCTGATGCAGCCCCACTCACTTGGGCTCAGTTTTCAGAGATGTTCTTGAGAGAGTTTGTTCCCTAGACCCTTCGGGATGCATGGCGCATAGAGTTTGAGCAGCTATGCCAGGGGACTATGTCAGTTACAAAGTACGTTATCAGATTCAGTGAGTTGTCCCGCCATGCACCTGCCTTGGTTTCTATAGTCAGAGAGAGCGAGTCCTCAAATTCATGGAAGGGCTCAGTTATGGTCTTAGGTTTAGCATGACTCGAGAGTTGGAGATGGATACTCCGTTTCAGCAGGTGGTAGAGATAGTGTGGAGGCTGGATGGCATGCCGGGCCGAGAGAGAGGGGACAAGGAGGCCAAAAGGCCTCGAGATTCTGGAGGATATAGTGGTGCCCGCGCTCCAGTTGCAGCCGTCATGACAGAGGCTATGTGAACCACCCAGTTTATTCAGCACTCCCAGCTACTAGCGATGCTCTGGCTGTTCTGAGGTCTCAGGTTGCCCCTTTTGATTAGCCACTGTCTAGTGCACCTCCTGCACAGGGTGCCTTCAGCGGTAAATCTAGCCGACCAGGCCAGAGTCAGTTTCAGCAGCCACGCACGCTGAGAGCTTGTTTTGGGTGTGGTGATATAAGATATATGGTGAGTGACTGCCCTAGACGCAGGAGAAGTGCACCTCCATAGACTACATAGATTTCACAGATTCCACAGGGTCCACAAGTCATGGTTGCTGCTCCACCTGCCCCACCAGCTAGGGGTGGAGATCAAGAGAGTGGAGGTCGCCCTAGAGGGGGAGGCAAGTGATAAGTGGGGATTTGGACTATTTATTAGCGCCTTTTAGCTTTTGTTTTAGTCTAAAAGCATTGAACTGCATTCCCAAAACTAATGAAATGTGAAAAATTGCAAGAATGCTGGAAGTTAGACTTCCTAAATGAAATCCAGCTCAAAGATGAGTAGCCCAAGCACAAGGCAAAAAAAGGGCAAAGAAGCATACAATGTTCGGTCCGCAACACGGACCGTTGACTTCCACTTGCGTCTGCAAACAAAGAAGCAAAATTCAGCAGATATTTGTGCAAATTGCGGACCGCACATGAATTGTGCGGCCGCAAGAGCTGGGCTAGGACTTAAGTTCAGAGAGTGTGCAAATTTCCAAGTCCCCAATCCCTGTGAATTGCGGACTGCACAAGAATTGTGCGGCCGCAGAAGAAGTGCCTTGCGGCCACAAACATAATTGTACGAGCTACAGAAGATTGGCTAGCGACCGTAGACATAATTGTGTGGACCGCAGAAGCTCACCTCATGGACGCAGTTCAGAAATGTGCGGCAGCAAAACACCACTTCCTGCAAAGATGAAGAAATCTACGTACTACATATGGAATTGTGTGGCCGCAGAACCTCTCGAGGGGCATTTTTGTCCGAGAATTTCAAACTTGTATTAATAGAAGAGTTTCACAAAATTAGGTCAATTTTGACATCAGCAACCACCATAGCGGCTTTGCCTCTTTTGGAAGTTTACTATATTGTGGTGTATTTTACAATAGATTTTATTATTTTAAGCTTACATTATGAGTTTAATTAGTCTTTCTTCTTATTTTTCTTCAAACCCAAGCATGAGTAGCTAGATTTTTACTAGGGTTGTGACCCAACCCTAGTGTGTAAACCTTATGGTATCTAATTCCGTGTTTGTTTATGATTGGGTGTTTATTATTTAGCCTAGTTCATGCATTAATTTGTGAAATTAATGGTTCCAAACATTAGTTCATGCCTATTTGACTTAGTCTCTACTTGAGAAAGAGAGACTTAGTCTGGGAAAACTTGACTAACAAGGAATTGGGTCAATCGAAAGATTGATTAACCCAATTAAAGGGTTCAACCTAGAGATAATAATAACCCGACTTGAGCTTTTATCATTTGTTTGTGTGATACCCATTTGGTCTTGAGAAAGCCAAATTGGACAAAATCACTCTCTGCCCGAGAGGTATTGAGTGGCTAATTGCGAGTTGATAGCTATAACACATATCGATCAACAAAACAAACATTAAGGTCTTTATGCCATTAGGCAAACACCTAGGTAATGGTCACAGCCCTAGGCTTTTTATCAATTTGAAAAACCTCAAAAACAATTATTCTAGTCTTCTTTCTTTATTTTGCAATCTTTAGTGTAAAATTAGAAATAGCATACAAATCTTGTTGTGGAAGTGCAAATCAAGATAATTCAATCACGCGCACTAAAATATATACCCCTAACTCCCATCTTATCTCTTTGTTGATTGGACCCCGATTCGTAGTTGGGTTATATTATTGCAAACGACTGTTTCATACTTCTTTTGAGGTGTGCAATTGGACGCGATCAATTTTTGGTGTTGTTGTGGGGGAGTTAAAAAAGGTGTTAGCGATATCTTTGGGTGTGTTTTTGAAGTATTTTCTTTTCCTTCTGTGTTACCAACTTGTTAGCATCTGCCTTAATTTGTGGAATTAATGGTTACAAACATTAGTTCATGCCTATTTTACTTAGTCTCTACTTGAGAAAGAGAGACTTAGTCTAGGAAAACTAGACTAACAAGGAATTGGGTCAATCGAAAGATTGATTAACCCAATTAAAGGGTTCAACCTAGAGATAGTAATAACCCGACTTGAGCTTTTATTATTTGTTTTATGTAATACCCATTTGGCTTTCTCGAGTTGACAGCTATAGTACACACCGATCAACAAAACAAGCATTAAGGTCTTTATGCCATTAGGCAAACACCTAGATAATGGTCACAGCCCTAGGCTTTTTATCAATTTGAAAAACCTCAAAAATAATTATCCTAGTCTTCTTTCTTTATTCTGCAATATTTAGTGTAAAATTAGAAATAACATACAAACCTTATTGTGGAAGTGCAAATCAAGATAATTCAATCACGCGCACTAAAATATATACCCCTAACTCCCATATTAGCTCTTTGTTGATTCAACCCCGATTCGTAGTTGGGTTTTATTATTGCAAACGACCATTTCATACTTCTTTGGTGGTGTGAAATTGGACCCGATCAGCCAAGCTCATTTCTATGCTTTTCCTAGTAGGGCGGAGGTGGTTGCATCGGATGCTGTCATCACAGTTATGGTTCCGGTCTGTCATAGGGATGCATCAGTCTTATTTGGTTCGGGATCCACATTCTCATATGTGTCATCTTTCTTTGCTTCGTATTTGGATATATCTCGTGATTCTTTGAGTGCTCCTCTATAAGTGTCCATGCCCGTGGGAGATTCTATTATTATGGACTGCATTTATCGGCCGTGTTTAGTTGCTATTGGTGGTTATGAGACCAAAGTTGATCTATTGTTACTTAGTATGGTAGACTTTGACGTGATCTTGGGCATGGATTAGTTTCAACCCTATCACGCTATTCTGGATTGTCACGCCAAGACCGTGACACTGGCTATGCCAGGATTGCTACAGTTGGAGAGGAGTGGTACATTAGATTACATTCCTATCAGGGTGGTGTCCTTGCTTAAGGCACAGTGGATGGTCGAGAATGGGTGTGAAGCGTATCTAGCCTTTGTGAGGGATGTCAGTGCTAATACTCCTACCGTCGAGTCAGTTTTTGTAGTTAGAGATCTCCCATACGTGTTCCTTGTAGACCTACCGGGCATGTCGCTCAATAGGGATATCGATTTTGGTATTGACCTAGTGCTAGGCACTCAGCCCATTTCTATTCCACCACATCGTATGGCAACAGTGGAGTTGAAGGAGTTAAAGGAACAACTGAAAGATTTGCTTGATAAGGGTTTCATCTTCCTGAGTGTCTCGCCTTAGGGTGCTCCATTTCTGTTTGTGAAGAAGAAGGATGGTACTATGCGGATGTGCATTGATTAAAGGCAGTTGAACAAAGCTACAGTGAAGAACAGGTACCCATTATCGCGCATTGATGATTTATCTGACCAGCTTCAGGATGCCAGAGTGTTCTTGAAGATTGATTTGAGGTCAAAGTATCATCAGCTAAAGATTGGGGATTCGGATATCCCGAAGACTGCTTTTAGGACTCGGTATGGTCACTACGATTCCTTGTGATGTCATTTGTACTGACCAACACCCCCGCAACATTCATGCACCTTGATGAACAGTGTATTCCAGCCATATCTTGATTCGTTCATCATCATGTTTATTGATGATATCTTGGTATATTCCCGCAACCGGGAGGATAATGAGCAACATTTAAGGATCGTGCTCCAGACCTTGAGGGAGAAGAGGTTGTATGCAAAATTCTCCAAGTGTGAGTTCTGGCTTGATTCGGTAGCGTTTTTGGGTCATGTGGTGTCTAGTGAGAGGATCAAGGTAGACCTAAAGAAGATTGAGGCAGTTCAGACTTGGCCTAAACCGTCTTCAACTATATAAAATCAGAATTTTCTTGGTTTGACCGGGTACTATCACCGTTTTGTATAAGGTTTTTCATCCATTGTTGCACCTTTGAATAGATTGACCATGGAAGGTACCCCATTCAGGTGGTATGATGAGTGTGAGGAGAGCTTCAGAAGTTCAATACTAACTTGACCACAGCTTTAGTTCTAGTTTTGTCGTCAGCATCGAGTTTATATATGGCTTATTGTGATGCTTCACAGATTGGCACTGGGTGTGTCTTGATGCAGGAGGGTAGGGTGGTTTCTCAGCTGAAGCCTCATGAGAAGAACTACCTCGTTCATGATTTAGAGTTGGCAGCCATTGTTCGCGCGTTGAAGATTTTAAGGCTCTATCTCTACGACGTGTCGTGTGAGGTATTCACAGATCATCAAATTCCACAACACTTGTCTAAGCAAAAGGATCTAAACTTGAGGTAAGGGAGGTGGTTGCAAATATTGCCATTTTGTATTCTTGAGTAGAAAGGCCGAGAGTATGGACAGTTTGGCATATTTACCGGCAGCAGAGAGGCCACTAGCCATGGATGTTCAGGCTTTGGCCAATCAGTTTGTGAGACTGGATGTCTCGGAGCACATCCGGGTTCTTGCTTGCGTGGTTACTCGGTCTTCTTTGTATGAGTGCATCAAAGTGCGTCAGTATGGCGACCCTATTTGCTTGTCCTTAAGGACACAGTACAGCACGGCGATGCCAATGAGTTTTCTATCGGAGATGACGGGGGTGTTGCTGATGTAGGGCTGAGTATGTGTGCTAATGTGGATGGGTTGCATAAGTTGATCCTTGAAGAGGTCCGCAATTCGAGGTATTCTATTCCTCCAGGTGCCGCTAAGATGTATCAGGATTTGAGGTAGCACTATTGGTGGAGAAGAATAAAGGAAGATATAGTGGACTATGTGGCTCGGTGTTTGAACTGTCAGCAGGTGAAGTATGAGCATCAGAGGCCGGGTGGTTTGCTTAAGATAATTGAGATTCCCTAGTGGAAGTGGGAATGTATTACCATGGATTTCGTTGTTGGTCTCCCACGGACTTTGAAGAAATTTGATGCAGTATGGGTTATTATAGATAGGCCGATCAAGTCAGCACATTCATTCCGGTTGTGAGTACATATTCTTTCAGAGCAAGTGGCCCAGATCTATATCCGTGAGATTGTTCGTGTTCATGGTGTGCCGGTGTTCATTATTTGCGATCGAGGCACGCAGTTTACATCATATTTTTGGAGAGCCGTGCAGCGTGGGTTAGGCACACGGGTTGAGTTGAGTACAACATTTCACCCCCAAACGGACGGGCAATCTGAGCACACCATTCAAATCTTGAAGGATATGTTATGTGCCAGTGTTATGGATTTTGGGGGTTCATGGGATTAGTTCATATCGCTTGTAGAGTTCGCCTATAACAACAGCTACCAATCGAGTATCCAGATGGATCCTTATGAGGCCATATATGGGAGGCGATGTCGTTCTCCAGTTGCTTGGTTTGAGCCGGAAGAGGCTAGGTTGTTGGGCACTGATTTGGTTCGGGATTCCTTGAAAAATGTCAAGTTGATTCAGGATCAGCTTCATACTACACAGTCTAGGCAGAAGAGATATGCTGATCGGAGGGTTCCGGATATAGTATTTATGGTTGGTGAGAGGGTTTTTTGCAGGTTTCACCCATGAAGGGTGTGATGATGTTCGAGAAGAAGGGCAAGTTGAGCCCTAGGTATATTGTCCTTTTGAGATCCTTGAGAGAGTTTGCGAGGTGGCCTACAAACTTGTATCGCCACCCAGCTTATCGGTAGTTCACCTAGTGTTCCATGTCGCCATGCTTCGAAAGTATTATGGTGAATCGTCCTATGTATTAGATTTCAATTTAGTCCTATTGGAAAAGGATTTGACTTATGTTGAGGAGTCGGTGGCTATCTTGGACAAGCAGGTCCGGATATTAAGGTCAAAGAACATTACTTCAATGAAGGTTTAATGGACGGGTCATCCGATCGAGGAAGCGACCTGGGAGACCGAGCACGACATGCGGGGTCGTTATCCTCACCTTTTCGTAATTCAGGTATGTCTTTATGCACGTTCGAGGACGAATGTTTGTTTTAAGAGGGGGAGAATGTAACGGCCCGACCGGTCGTTTTGTGTATTCGAGCCCCCTTTTTCCTTTTGATGCTTCACACACATGTATTTATGGTTTCATGACTTGTGGGGTTGGTTAGTTTTGTTTCGGAAAGGTTTTGAGTTGATTTGGACCCTTTATTTCTTGGTTTATAAGCCTAAGTTGGAAATATTGACCAAAGTTTGACTTTTGTAAAAACGATCACAGAATAGTTTGTTGATGGCTCTGATAGGTTCTTATCGTGATTTTGGACTTGCGCGTATGCCCGAAATTGAATTCGAAGGTCCCTAGGTTGATTTGACTTGCTTTGCCAAAAGTTGGCAATTTGAGATTTTGAAGTTTTCTAAAGTTCGACCGTAGGTTGACATTTAAGCTATGAGTTCGGAATTTGATTTTGAGACTTGAAATAGGTCCGTTTTTCTATTTGGAACTTTTCTGCAAAATTTGGTGTCATTTGGAGTTGGTTTGATAGGATTCAGATGCTTGGATGCAATTCTAGAGGTTCTTGAGTTTTCTTTTGAAATACACACGCTTTGATGTCTGATTCCTAGTTCAGATGTTATTTTACTGTTTTGATCACGCGAGCAAGTTCGTATGATATTTTTAGACTTGTGTGAATTTTTGGTTTGGAGCCCCGAGGGTTCGGTTGAACTTCAAAACGTGTTTCGAAAAGGTTTGAACTCAAATACATGTTGCTGGTGTGTTGGTGCTGCAGTTGTCGCAATTGCGAGCACCAGCATCGCAATCCAAACATGACAGGGGGGGACTTCGGTATCGCAATTGCGATACTAGTTTGCATATGCGAAGTCAAGGCTTAGGTGGGTTAGGTCGTATTATGACAATTTGGTCGCATTTGCGAGGAGAGCAGACTTCGCATTTGCACGGTCTGTGTCGCAATTGCGACATATCCTGGGCTTGACAGTTTCCGTATTTGGAGGCTTTATTCGCAATTACGACATCAGCAACTGAAAAAAAAGGTTAGAAAGTCGGGATCTCATCTCATTTTCTCTCATTTTAAAATCCTAGACTCGTGATGGTACGCTATAGTCTCGTGTTTTAGTCGCTTATTGCACTCTAATTAACTGTAGTTACTTGTGTTTGAGCTTCAATTGATAGTGTTTTGCACTTATTGTGTGTTTTATGCCTTGCAGGAGTGATTCCGAGCTATGTAGATTTTATGGAATGAATACGAGCGATTTGGAGCTTTGATGTCTGAGTAAAATCCCAAGGGATTAAGTCGGGATCGTGTTCGGGGGTCGAGGACCAAGTCTGGACGTCAAAACGCAAGATTTGAGCCATACTCTGAGAAATTTGCACTAGTGCGACGCAGCACTGTATTTTTGCCGCCTGTTGAATTGTTGAGCTCTCTGGATTTCCCCACTAATGTCCTGCATGGCGTGTCACCCCATATGGCACGCCTGTGCAATTTTTATAGAGTTATTTTCCTATTTCGGCTAGGAAAAGGTGATTTCGTCTAGGCCCGACTCTACTTGGAATAAATACATGGAAAAATATTATTTTCTGAACTTTTGACACATATTCGATCTAAGGAGGCTAAGGAGGAGTTGGAAGAACACGAGCACAAGGATTTCATCATTCTTTCCTCACTCAAGATAAGAGTTTGGATTGAATTTATGTTTTCCATTACTTTAACTTTATTTGTGATGAATTGCTCCATATCTATGGAGTAGTTCTCTTTAGGGTTTGATGGATTTGGTGTATTGATGATTGTTTGTGGATTATAACTCTAGTTTTATGTATTGAAGCGTTTTTGGATGATTTAACGGTTGCATTTATATTCACTTGTTCATGTAATCGAGAGAGGCATAACTTGTGATATCTTTGCATTATATTGTTGGTTGAGTTCATTAATTCTTCTTAGTAATCGAAAGAGGCTAGTTGAATCAGTGATTAAACTTATTTAGGAGAATAATTGAAAAAGATTTTCCAAAAGACCAATCCACTATGCATTCTTGCATATCTTCACGTGCTTAAATTAGTTCATCTTGTGAGGTTGAAACTTAATTGAGAGAGGAGTTTTTGCTGAACGCTTGAATCTGATAATTGAGTGAATTCGAGAGACTCACTTAAACAATAGAAGCGAATTATCTAGAGTTAGATCCCAAACAATTATCTTGCACCTATCCTATCAACCCTTATTTTCTCCCACTGATAATTTCCTTGCTTATCTTTGTTTCAATTGTCATTAATCAATAGCTCTAGACCTTTAGTTAATTTTAGTTAGAAATCATATAAATCTCAAGTGTTTATCATCTTGGATAGCAATCAAGCTAGAATTACGAGAATACTGTTTAAATCCAATCCATATGGATATGATATTATACTATACTATATTTGACTAGCGAGCAGAATTTAAGTGTGTGTTTTGATCTCGTCAACACGGTAAGAGGCGATTTGGAGAGGGAATTTTCCTCTACAATCACTGGGTAAGTTTCTAATAAATTTCAAACTATATTTTATGATTATATATTAGATTTAATATCAAATATATGAGAATCAAAGAGGAAATCTGAGATCTTTGTCAATGTTTTAAAAAATTAAAATTTGCATTTTGAGAGTCTATTTGGACTCGGATTTAAAACAAAACATATATATAAACTCGTGAGGTTATGGGTAGTCGGAATCAACGCTTAGACTCAGATTTTAACCGAGCGGTCCGGGGGTTGACTTTTGAGAAAATATGTAAAGATCATAGCTTTATTGATTGAAATTGGTTTCCCTTGATGACATTAAGTTATTTTTGGTTAGATTTGAGCCGTGCGAAGGCGAATTTTTGAGGAAAAGCTATTTTTGAGGGTTGATTTGGCCTAGTCGAGATAAGTATCTTGGCTAACTTTGTGTGGGGGAACTACTCCTTAGGATTTGGGTTGATTGTATTATTTGAATTATGTGGAAAAACATGCACACGAGATGGCGAGTGTGTACACGGGATTATATGTGGTATTTTGACTGGTTTAGACTTTTAGACTTCTTCCATGCATTTAATTGAAATTGTCATAACATGTTATATCTTTTATTGTTAAATTTACTCTCACATGCTCTACTTGACATTGGTAGCACATGTTCTCTCTTTTATTGTTATAATTGCTCTTATATACTTTAGTTAAAGATGTTATGTCACGCCCCAAACCTGGAGAGGCCTGGCCGGCACTCGATGTCATACTCGGCCCGAGCGTACCTTTCTGTAACTGTGAACTCTGAAGGGGTAACCCTCAACTTAGGCCGAGGAGGCCATATTCTGAATCATCTGAAATTAACATTTGTAATTTGATACTTAAAAATACTTTTTGGAAGATTGGCCAAACACAATGTACTTGTCAAAGGCACTACTCAAATGAATTGACCAAACACAAATTGTTATTTTGCCGAAGGACTTTTGAACAAAAACACTTGCAAAACAAGCAGTTTTTGGCAGCTTGGCTAAACAGTCTCCAAGAGCTTCTTTGGCTGAGCTTCTAAAAAAAATTGTGCAACTTATGTTTGGCCAATCCATTTGAGAATGCCAATATTAGAATAATAATTTGTGTTTGACCAATCTTTTTAAAAGTACTTTTGAATGTCAAATTACAGATAAAGACATATAACGTTTCACTTTTTAGTTAATGGAGTATTATTTAACTAGATAAATAGTTTTAAATATTTATTATGAAAACTTGTAAGTGAACCTTTTGGTTTTACTTAATCTAAATGTAAAAAATAAAATTGCATATGGATTAAAATTTTCAATTAACATAAATCTAATTAAACCAACGTAATGGATTGTGCTTTGCTCAACACCAACAATGAATCTGCCTACGTCTACATTGGATCCATTACAGTGTAAGAATATTGCTGACATAGTACATAAGCTATGAATAGAGAGCTTGGAGTTTAATTTCACCTTATGATTAATCTCTTTCTAATGCTTTTGATCAACTGAAGATTGCTTAAGGTTTCAAATAAAACAATAACAATTGCAGCTAGAAAAATGTGAAATTTTGTAAAAATAAAACAGGATCAAACGTTTCCAACAGATTTTTGTCACAAATCCAAGATTTCTAACGGATTTTTGTCCATCGGAATTTTGCATCTTTCTAACAATGAATATACAATGGCTAGGGACCCTTGAAAAACATAAAGGGTGTATTTGGTATGACCGATTTTTCATTTTTCATTGGTTGTTTGCACAAAATAGTTTGAAAAATATTTTTTTAAATATTATATTTTTTTAAAATTGGAGAAAAATAATTTCTCTAAAAAAAATTAGAAAATTATTTTCGAAAAACACCATCTACCCTCACATCTACCCCAACCCCCTCCTCCTTCTCTCTCCTACCCCACCTCTCCCACCCCCTATCTCCAAAAAGTCTTTTTTTCATATTTCAGTTTTTTTCTTTTCTATCACCACCCGCCCTGATAACTTGCTTCGACCCCCCCCCCCCCCCCCCA
>MCJB01015429.1:7022-51935 GCA_002018475.1 Nicotiana obtusifolia | reverse complement strand
CCTCCCCCAAGGAAATTTTTTTCCCCTCCACACAATTTTTTATTTTTTATTTTTTGCAGTTCTGATTTTTTCATTTTTCAACTTATAGATTTAAAATTTTACGAATTCAAAAACTTATGGCGTCATGTTTATGGAATTTGTGGGTTCAAAAAGATTTGGAATATTTGGAAATTGGGTGAAATATTCCGTACAAACGAACAGATGAAGGGATGGTCTGAACCACTTCATCCAAATCACCTTTGATTCGTGATGATTCAAAAACCGGAAATCGGATTTCAGAATATTATAGTGATGGAGACACTTCCTGTAAATTTGTTTATATTCTGGATTTGTTTCTTTTGAAGTGATTGCCGAAATCTTCCTTACAACAATTGTGCAGTTTGTATATGCCAGCGGAATTAAAATGTCATCAAGGTCGAACTTGGGCTGGCTTTATATAGAAAATGCAAAAATTTAATTAGTAACATATCATAGTGTAAAGAAATTTTCTTGAAAAGTTAAAATCTACTATTAGTGTTTCTACCTATTACAAATTTTAATATCAGATTTCTTTTTAATAAGGGGTTGTGATATTCTAAATTTGCTTCCATTTTAACAGTCAGCATCTTAATTCTTTTCCATGAGTCAACAAAATGCATTTAATTTCTTATCCCGTTTGAGATCCCATAAAGGATATACGCAAATGCTCAAATAAAATATTCTGAAATTGTCCTAATTAAGAAGGTTGATGATCTTATATACAATTAATAAGATTCTAAACATATAGAGAATGAATGCTTTACTTAAAGTTGCCCATCATCAGTCACATTATGATAATCCTCATTTATATTATGATAAATATGGACTCTTCATTTTTTAAATCTTTTGAGCAAGTTGTCCAAATTCATGATGATTGCCAAATTTTAGAATAAAATAGATTTCACGGGTAATAATTTAATTTTAAATTATTGTACTAAAGTCATAATACTAGCAAACAAGAAATTATTCAACTATATTTCACAAAAAGAAAGTGTGGGAATAAATTGTTCGTGGACATGATAAAACACATGATCACACCTAACTATGCCTCCTAAGAGGTTTTAGCGGTCGTTACAGATATAATCCGGTTTACAAGTCCGGAGTCAAATTTCACATGAAATTAACCCACTGATTGCGATGACTAGTTTAGCAAGAATTCAAGAATTTAACCTTCAGAAATATTAAATAATGATTTGAGTGTTTCCTACAAAATAAATGCAAAGTAATTAAAATGCTGTAATTTATAACTAACAAAGCAAATGTTAGAAACAAGATGGGAGAAGTCTAGGGTTATGATTTTTCCTATCGTCGGAATCCTCCTCACTACGTTTCCTAGAAATTCGCCTAGGTATTCTTCACTGATCAGTAGTACTTTGAGTGTTATAATTCTCTTCCGAGCAACTATTACAATTTACCAAAGGTATTCTTCCGAACTATGCTAGCTGGCACAAGTTTACCGCTCACTATGATCGCACCAATATTTCGCTATTCCTAATCCCATCTTTAAACCCTCCATATTGATTCCTCATATACATCAGGAGTGATGTTGTTCAACAACTACCTAAATGTGAACGTTTTTCCAAGCAATACGCTAAATAGGCACAATCAATTGAGAGCTCTTCAACCAACAATAATGAAAACGTAATTGAACAAGTAGAGAAAAGTCAAAGAAAAATTTAAATTAAACGCAGTAGAAAATCATCCTTCAATAGGTTACATCAAACCCTAGATGAGAAAGTTTATCCGCTCTGAATGTATAAACAATCATAATGATTTTCAAAGACATCAAACTACTAAGTAAAGAACGAAAAAGAGGGAAAACTCGTTTGATTCTTGCTCCACAGTGCTCTGTAGTCTTTTTCTCCTCCATATTAATGTCCAATCCTTTCTCAACTCGTTTAAGGAGTATTTATATGTTAAGGTCGAGGTCCTTGAGTCCAAATCCGGGTCAGAGTCTTTTAATTCGTGACTTTGATTACCGGGCTAAGAACCTCATGAGCTTAGGCTTATAGTGCGGCCAACTTGGCTACAGAGCTGGCTACGCCTAGCCTGTAGCGCGGTCAAGCTGGCTATACATGGCCTGTAGCGCGGTCAAGCTGTCTGCGCTTGGCCTGTAGCTAGGCTTGGGTACTTGGTGTTTTTGTGCTCTTTTCTTGCATTTTCATTTTCTTTTCGTGTAACTTTTATCCGGCTCTTTCTTCCGATGCTCTTACATATAAAAAAACATAATTTATCTCAAATATCGCACAGTTAATAACTAAACCAACAAAATATAGGGCAAGTAATGTACTAAAATATAGTATTTTGGCCAAATATTACTACCCCACACTGATTAGGCTAGAAATATAATTTTTTGGCTACTTTGCACATTTTATTTCCTATACTTTAATTATATTTAAGTTAAAATATGAATAATTTGCACTCATTATATGTTTTTTGTTGTGTAGATTACGATTTCGAGCTAAAATAAAATTTTGGAGCTAAATTAAATTATAAAGAGAAGTATGAGTAAAAGCTCGAGAGTTGAACCGAAATTGAATTCCAGAATCGAATATGTATGAAAAAACTGAGCAAAATATTCAACGGCAAAAAATATGACCTAATGATGACGTGAGGCACGTTGTGCCTTTGGAAAGAATTAGAATTGATAATATTTGATGTCAATCCCCTTTGAAAAGTTACTTATGCCTGCCAAATGAGCCAATAAAGTGGCTACTTATAACGATGAACGAAAGAGGCAACAGAAGAATTGCAAGTGTGCGACGCGGTAGGCGTCGCATTGTGCGGCGCGGCAATAGATATTAGCGGCCGAAATTAAATATGTCAGGGCTATGTACTTCTTCGTTAGTGCGAAACATTCGCCCAGGGCGGCGCGCGTGGTAATATTTCGCCAAGTTAATCCTATTTCGAAAATCATAAAAAAGTTCTAATTGATTTTAGATCGAATAAGTTTACATTAGTAAAAGTTTATATAAAGAATAAGCATATAATACTTTATGCATGCATGCGATTTCTTTATGAGGGTAAAAAATTTATTTGATATATTTGAGTCCTTAAAATATTTTTGACCATTTAATTCGAGTGTGTGAATTGAATTTGCTCTTTTGTTCTTGTTGCAAGTTCACATAATTTCGCAACGGATAGGTGACGTTAGTAGATGTCTCTATGATGTTAAGTGTTTAAGCCATGAATGCATTGTGATATTGAGTCGGTTTGTGAGGCTAGGATTGTTATAAGCATGTTGTCTTGTTGTTGAATAAATTTTTGGAAGTATGGAATAAAGCAAAGGGAAGTGTGTGTTTAAGGCAGATGCTAAAGTTTAATTGTTACTATCAACCATAGTCATAGGTATGGTGTACTTCAGATGTGCTAAAAGATAATAAAGTGTTCAAGGTTAATGTGAATTGGTGGTTGACTTGAGGAAGAGCAACATCTAAGTGTGTGATGAGTGCAAAACACAAAACAAAATTAATGCTCGCTAGCCAAAGATAGTATTGTAAAATTATCGTCTCCACAAGAATTGGATTTAAACAGTGTTTGAGTAATTTTCTGGCTTAATTGCTATTCTAGATAATCAACACTTGATTTGGAGTGATTACTACTACAATAACTACTAAATTAAGATTACAACTAATTAGACTTGATCACAGAGAATGACAGTTGAACTAAAACAGTTTGTTAACAATATGAGAAAGAATGGTCGCAACATGATAGGTGCAAGATATTTATTCGGGATGTAACTCTGTTTAAATTCACTAATAATGTTCTAATGATTCTCACAAATTCACTCCTTAACTAGTTTAAACGTAAGTTCAAGATTCCTCTCTCGATTAAATTTGAATTCTACAAAATAAACTAATATGAAGCACTGTGAAGATATGCAAGAACATGTTAATGGATTAGTTTTTAGGAAAACTTCAATCGAATATTCTCCTAACTTTGTTTGATCAACAATTCTAAAAGCTCTCTTGATTACTTAGAAGAATCACTAAAAACCAAATCAAATAATGCAGAATTAATCACCAAATATTCGTCTTTCAATTAAATAAACTGGTGAAAAAATTCGCAATCAATTCAAAGCACCATAAACGAATTCATGCAATTAAACTAGAGTTAAATCTACAAAAAAACACTCAAAATACCATATCCGTAAAACATCTAGGGAAGAACTACTCCAAATATATGGAGAAAGTCATCACAAATAGGTTTATGAATATAGAAAGCATCAAAGACAACTTTACGATACAAACTCCCATATTGTACCGATTGTTGGCAAGAGAATTTATGAAATCTTACGTCCTCAAGCCATGTAGCTCTCTAAAACTCTCCTAGGTCGAATCCCCCTCAGAAATTGTGTTTGCATTGTATTTATATCGAGTATGGGCAGATCTGGACTAAAAATGTGGGCTACGGGACCGATATGATATATTTTTGGAATAGTGACTCACCCTACTAAGGACTTTAACATATCACATATTTCTTTAACCGAAAATTCTTCAATCCCAGCCTCGATTTTACAAAAAATATCATCCCAAGAGCTTCCATTTTTTTCTTCTTTAAGCACTGCTTTCATTCATACCCACTAGCAAAGACAAGATATTATTATTCTCTTTTTGTTTTCCAACAATATCCTCTCTCTTTTTTTTTTCTATCATTCGTGCTAGTGGTGTATTCCTTACAATACAAGTGCATATTTCTTTCTTTCATTGGTTCCACACAAAAGTCACCCAAGTTTCCTCCTTACTGCTTCTAGCGCTCATTTTACAATTAAAGTGCTTTAAGAGTTAAAAGAATCAAGACAATGACAATTAAGAACAAAAGGGTATAGGCTTGTAATGTGGTTGCCAAATAAAATTCTATAGGCTCAAAAGAGTTGACTAGGGATAATTTTTATCTATGGTAAGCATTAAGCTTAAAAACATAAAAGAAAGCCTAAAATTAATTTTTTTTAAACCGAGAAAAACCTAGGATTTCACTTCAACTCACATGTCGGGCAAGTTCTAGACTCTAATGCAATGACACGAACTACACAAATTCTCACTACACATGGCACATGACTCACAAAGGACGTCCCATTCCTACTCTCAAATAATTGCAAGTATTCACGGAGCCACAAAATATTAAGCCTTAAGCACATAGTGACATAAGCCAAGAAAACGAGACATAGGCGTCAATAAACATGCTATCTACTCAATAAGGCATCATACGCATTTTCAAACCATATGGAAGGTAATGCACGTACTAGAGCCTAAATATACTACTATCAAACAAGTTAAAGACGCCTAAAAATCTCATTTTACCCATCTTTTTATTCCCAAAATATTAATCTGCTCTAAAAAAAAACTACTAAAATTAATCCTAAAAACTAAAGACTAAAGCTAGGCTACTATACTAAATTATTTTTTTAATATATATTCTATGCTAAAATAGACAAGAAGAAGATAATAAAAACATAAAACAAGAAACTATTAGTTTATCTAATATTTATAAGTCAGAGAGAATATAGAATCCCCCACCCCACACTTAATTCATGCAGTGTCCTCAGCGCATATATAAAGCAATAAAAAGAAGCAAGGTGGTAGGAAAACTCCCTGATCAGTCGTCATCCTCGCATCATCATCGAAGGCCCCATCAGCAGCTATCCAGTCTTCATCCTCTACTCCCTCATCAGCATTATCCTCAGCCTCCTTCTCGGACTGCTCTTTCTCAACCTCTGAACACTCCGATGGGTTGACATCCTTGTCCTCAGGGAGTCACCGGACCTCACCAAGCCCAAACCGACGCTAGACATGAGCATTGAGCGGAAAACACTCATTCAAGTTGGCCCTCTCCTCTGTAGTGGCCTCCCTCCCTCCAATCCGAATATGCAAGTCCATCATCCCATAAAAATATGCCATAAAGCTGTCATCTCGAGCATTGTGCTCGGCACCTGTCAGTGAAGACATATCGCTCTCCTCCTTCGCCCGGATGCTAGTGATGTCCGTCTATCGGAGGAGTGCTGGAATGACAACATCAAAATCTCGATCCTCCTCAACCTATCAACTCTCTTTCTTGTTCTCGCCTGTGCCATCTGGTAGTATATCAACTGGAAAACATTCACGTTTTGGCCAGTCATTAGAAAGTAAAGCAGGCAGACCCTTTTACGACTGATCATCGTCTTATGGTTGCATGGTAGTAGCCGCGTGTTAATCAATTTCAACCTCACCTAAGCTTCTGGCTTCATTTTCTTCTTTGGACATTTCCTATGATGTTGGATCTTCTTGTCACAGACCCAAGCAGCCACATAATTGACACCACAGAGAGTGTGTCTCAGCGTCTGATATGTTCGACGGGCAATGAAGTTACTCAAGGGCTCATGAGGAACATCTGCATCTCCCAAGTAATTGCCTATAGCTGATGTAGAAAAATCAATCAACCACCCCGAATTACAGTGCCCAGGATCATTCGGATCATAACTGGCATAGAACTCATGGACAAGGTTTACATGATATCCCTAGTGTTTCCACACGTAGCCCAACCCAAGTTCATGAATACCCTTCCAAATTGTTTGATACTTAGATTTTAGACCGCCTCAAGAACAACTGACTCAGAGTGTATATGTTTCGGCCGACAAATCTTGTATCATTCCTTGGCGTACGGGGGTATACTCTTATTTCCATACTCTCGCTGTCTTGCAGGCTGTAGGTGTGAGGCTGCCATAGCTGCCACTGCTTGCAACCCTTCAACACGACTCGAAGTGGCCTCCCCTCCTTTCCTCTTTTTCGTTGGAGGTGCAGAGGAAACCTTGCCTTTGGTAGGAGCAGCGGCCTCGCCCTTTCCCTTTCCTTTATTGGGCGTACCATATTTGTACCTACACAAGTGGATAGTAGTCAACCTTAGAGGTATTGAACAAATTCACAAATAGTTTACGACCCCACCCTTAAGAGTTCAGCACATGATGTTTAACAAATTTGAGGTTACTCAGACTTCACCTCTTTATTTTAGCATGAAAATCAATCGATGTCAAAAAGATGTCTACTAAAATTTCGATGCATATAGCTACCAATCTCTGCTCTGGTGAGCCACTCCAAACTTAAAATTTCAAGGGGTGAAAGACGACATAGCACTGGTATAACAACCCTGGAGACTCGGGCTCCAACAGGGACAAGGAATGCCTTTGGGGCTTTGACAAACACTTGGCATGCACTAGTGTCGTGGAAGTGCTTGTGTGGATGAGGGATTGCCTCACCCTCCTAACTCGTCTTGGGAATTTAGTGTTATCACCCTTGTAAGCAACAACAATACCATTCCTACGGTGTTTTGGGGTTAGGAAAAACATGCACATTGTTACTATGAAGAACATACCCAAAAGTTGTCTGAGTTCATTACTTCACCAAATTCAAAGTTTGACAAAGAAACAGTTAGAAATCATACCTTAGATGTTTGGTAAGGAGGACGCCTCTTCAATTGATGGTGCTAGTGAGTGAATGAGTGTAAAAAGGAGTGGATTTAATGGGGTTTGATGTGAGTGAGAGGTGGAGGGGAGGGGGCAGTGTGGTTTCAGAGAGAGAGAGAGAGAAGCGGGTGTGTTTGGGTGTTTTTTGTGTGTGTTATGTTTAGGTCTGTGTGTGTTTAGCCAATCATGGCATGAATCAATAAAGCATGTTGCGATGTGCAGCCCGATCCCATCATGAGTTAATAATACAAGGCAGATCTAGTCCAGGGCAAATCTAGCCCAAAAATAATAAATCCTGCTACGGGTGCAGCCAGATCCCATCAATACCACTCACAATCCGGCACTCAGCCATCAATCTCTCTAGTCTCTCGGGCTCACAATGTCATGAAAATCAACCCAAAATGATGATATGATGTATTAGTAAATAGCAACGGAGACTGAGATATGATATGCAACTGAATGAGTATGACTGAGTATGTAAATGCAATTTAATCAAATAACTCAACAACAGATATGACCTCAGTAGGTCCCAACAAAATAAGCATATATCCTAAACATTGTTTCCAACATGGTTCACAGCTCAGTTACTCTAGCACGTAGAGATCTCATGGATAAAAAAAGGATTGGGTAGCTACACAGTACAACAAAAATAACCGAGTCATAATTCACACGCTGCACGCCCACACCCCTTTCACCTAGCATGTGCGTCACCTCAACACCAACATATAACACGTATATTCAGGGGTTCATATCCTCAGCACCAAGTTTAGAAGTGTTACTTACCTTGAACAAGAAAAATCCAATATCAAGCAAGAGAACACTTACCCCAATCCATATGGTGAAAAACGCCTCAAAAATCGTCTTCATTCGAGCTCCATAGCTCCAAATATGATAAAATGGCTGAAACCCCAAAATTAGAGTACTTATAATCACTAGGCGAATCAATGAATCGGGATCGCGGAAATAACATCACGATCATGAAGAAGGAAAAAGCACTGTCCTAGAAAATACTCATACGCGAGCGTGGAACAACCTTCGCGATCATGAAGAACAAACTACACTGTCTCCGCAAATACGCTATGCGATCGCGAATTAGACCATGCAAACGCGAAGCACACAGGTTCCCACACTTCGCAAACGGGTCACATATTACGCGAACGCGTTGAAGAAATTCCAGCTCCCAGCTTCCCGCCTCAGCTCTATGCGAACGCGACCTCCACTATGCAAACACGTACAATATCAACACCAAGCAATGCGATCGCAACCGTCAAATCGTGACCGCGATTAAGAAACTGCCCAACTCAAATCTTTCCTCTACACAATCACATCACCTGCTTCACGATCGCGTAGACCATTTGGTGCACCAGTCATCAGTAAAACCAGCAATGCAACAAGAGGAAAATGATCTGAACCGCGTCGCAAACTCATACGGGCCACTCGAGACCCCATCCGAATATGCCAACAAGTCTTGTAACATAACACGGATCTACTCGAGGCTTCAAATCACGCATAACAACATCGAAATGATGATTCACACCTCAAATCAAACTGAATGAACTTTTGAACTTTCAATTTAAAATTCGCGCCGAAACATATCAAATCAACCCGGAATGAATTCAAATTTTGCACACAAGTCCCAAATGACATAACAAAGCTATTCAAATTCCCATAACCATTAATTTGAATCTAATATCCTCAAAGTCAAATCTTAGTCAAACTTATGAACTTTCCAAACCTTCTAATTTCTAACTTTCGCCAATTAATGCCGAAACTTTATAGAAATATCCAAATACAAATCCGGGCATATGACCGAGTCCAAAATCACCATCCGGACCTAACAAAACCATCAAAACTCCAATCTGAGGTAAATACTAAAAATTCAAACTTGGTCAAATCTTCCAACTTCAAAGCTTCAATCATGAAATTCATTCTTCCAAATCAATTCCGAATAACCTGAAAAACCAAAATCGATGATTCACACAAGTCATAATACATCATACGATGCTGCTCAAGACTTCAAATAGCTTAACAGAATAAAAATGCTCAAAACGACCGGTCGGGTCGTTATATTCTCCCCTATTTAAAAATATGTCCATCCTCGAACGTGCCCAGAGTCATTCCAAAGCTATCAAACCGCCGTGTAACTTTACAATGCACATACCAGGGGGGTGATCCCACATCACCCTATTCAACCTTAGTCCGTAAGCCTCAAAACCTAATTTAATATCCAGAATTCCTTACATGACCCGAATCTTACATCTACACACTGTATGAGCCTGAACATGCTGTATCAAGTCATAACCATAACCCAAGATATAATCACATGATATACCACACAACTCGCATACTCGTAGCAAAATTTCCGATCAAAAGTAACTGCTCGAAACAAATCCAATACTGGTAATAAACCTCATATAAAATAAAACGTCTTTCAAAACCTTCGTACACTACTGATGATAAAAGAAACACGCAGAAACTTATAACCACTCATCAGATCAACAAGTCATGGAGGCCTCTCCCGTGCAATCAGAACCAAAGCCAAATCATAAGCCGACTTATGATATTATTCCTCCAAACACAATGTAATCAAATTCGATAGCAATCACTTCAGGCCCAACGACTTCATCTCATCACATACAAGCTACTCTACTGACATGCAACACCAATACTACTTAGAGCCACAAACCGTGCAATCTGTGCACAATCCAACAATTCAAACGAACTCAAAAATACAAAATGATTCAAACGAGAGAACCGTCCCGCAAGCTCAACAAGTACACCACAAGGCAATGCTAATAACCCATCACACACCGTAGAACCAAAACACACGAATCTATCACAAGGGATCCTATCTCGACATAACTCTGCTGCAATGCATAACCCCATTCAAACACTGGTCCGCATGAAATATCTCAAGCCACAATTCTCAAAATCAACAACTACACGCAGTGCAACGTCAAGTACATAAAGTTCATGGCCATAACCATGGAGAAGCAAACAACACCATATACCACAACTGGAAAAGGCCATAACCAAGGCGCAATCGACCATTTCACACCCCAATAACCATTCCGCTCGAATTCCGCTACAAGACCCAAACAGAACCGCACCATATGTGTATAACCAACAAATCACAACCCCTCATAGCATAGAAGAGTAATACGTTGAACGTACCAGATATGAATGAGATCAATTCTAACCAAATGTGCTAGCACATCCCTCAACAATAGCAGCACGGAGTCAAAAAATCCGATCCGATGTAGAATACACATCCTTATTAGGCCTACCAATGAGCTCCCAAATCTATCCTGGTCATCCACAAATAGATAATTTACCCAACGAAAGTCCACAATGACCTAACCATAACACATACTATCATCTAGCTACTTTGGCCACATCTTCACAGTCCACTACCATAGAACACTTTACTTTTGAGAACTCCCTGTCTCCAAATTCATAAAACACATGAATCACCATAACTGATCCCAACTCCAGCACGCGAATATCTAACACATCTCACATTCACGATCATCCCAGGAGGAAGTGCTTCTATAGTTCTTCTGTGCCACATAGCAAAAATTTGAATATCAGCACCTCGATCAACCAGACGAGTACCGAAATACCAATGAAGTATCCGTAGGCAAAAACTTAGTGTGCCTTTTGAATGTACACTCTCCTCAAGCAATACCAAGTAGTAATAACATTCATCTAGTCATCTGAAACAGTCTATGCTGTCTAAGAATTCATGACCTTCCCTTCAAAACTGACCCGTGACCTTGCACATGCGAATCTCAATCCTACATAATACACCATATCTATCGTACCATCATATGAAAAGTACGAGAATCTCATAATCAACTCTAAGTCACAAGCAAACTACAAACTCAATTAGCCAGGAATCTTCCATTTGATCTCATCGAGGAGAAAATCATAATACGCAACATGTCACGTCAGTAGGAAATTTCCATCTCAAACCATGGTAGAAATAATCAAGAACTCTCAAAAACCTATTTGCGCATAATCAAGAAATTAGAATTGAGTCTCTCTAACTCCACCAAGCCAAAAGGATCGCTAAACCCAAGAGTATTTCCACAACACACCCGTAGAGAATCACTATATCATAAGTATCCAAAGAACCATCACATCCATTATAGTGTTGTTCTAACCTACTATCAAGCTGTCATGCTTCTCTGAGTTTCTTCTAAATTGCCTTCCAATTGATACTTCTCCTTACCAGAACACCACAATCCTTAAGCAAAACTCACCCCACGAGATCCTAGAATAAAACCACACCACCTTAAGGCCCAAAAGCCGTTGTATTTCCTCTTAAGCACCCCAAAAGTACCACAACCGAGACACCCACTCTGAAGAGACCTTCTGTGAATCTAAAGCCATTTCCTTCACCTTCCAGATACTGGAATGTATAATACATAATGATATAAAAGTAACGCGAGTCTCGACAACATCCAATGTAAATCTTAGATTCTAGCCATTTATAAATCCTAAAAATTCTCAATTGCTACATATAACTCCTGAATCCATTAGAATATTCTCGAGAGTCATTTACTCTGCTCTAATCTCAATTGCACCGCCCCAACGGGCCGAACGACCTGTGCCCCATTAGCACAACGACACCCAAAGAAGTAATCCATACCTCTAAGCAGCCGAGCAAATTCCTACTCCGTGCACACTACATCCTTCACGAATAACAACTCAATCATTCCATGATTTTCATATACAGTCAAACCTCTCTATAATAGCCTTGTTTGTTCTAAATATTTTTGGATGTTATAGTGAACTGCTGTTATAGAGAACATATATTATAACATAACATGAAAATTAGTTCCAGAAAACGCTTGGCTTTTATAGTGAGTGTTGTTATATAGGAATGCTGTTATAGAGAGGTCTGACTGTACCCATAATGTGTAATATATGTATCCAGATATTCCGTTACTCAAGTCATCCTTGATTTCAACCTCTGCAAGTCATAACTGGTTCACAATTATGCCTCAAATCGAAGCCAGCACAACACATAACCATGCAATCAAATCATCGATAGCAGACTCCGCCACTTGGCCCAAAGCCACAGAACAAAACACTCGATAACTCACAATGCCCATACTCTATTACTGTCATAATACCACAGTGAGATTCAACTAAATCCTTCATAAGCTCATGTAACACAAACCATCTAATACCTCAAATCATCTGCAAACCTCGCATTCATCCTCGTGACGGTCAGATCAACTATTACAACCAATCCAAACTTAAATCGCACAAATATAACCCACTGATAGAAAAGAAAGCTTCCACACAACATCATAAGGATCATATATCTGTAGATTACTCCGCAGGCTATAACCCACCTGCTTAGCCTTAAACTAACATCTCTCTATACCCTTTCATAGCCACAACTACTATGCAATCACTTAATCTTCCTAAGTCTGAACTCATCAATAAGACATGAGAATCTAATTCGTTCCATGACTAAGCAACATGAAATATCCTTCAATACACTCAAAACAAGAGATTATACGTCACATCAAGACAGAAATCAAGCACCCAATAATCCATTTTACATTTCAATCAACCTCTTCCTGTCACATTTAAACCATCTGAATACATCCCGCGTTTATATCATACTCATCATATAGCCATCCAACCACGCATCGAGCCACAAATTACACTAATAGGGACATTACCGGACTTATAAGTCTAAAAGCACATGCTCCAACAACCGAAATCCTTGTTCTTAAGCTACAGTCAAAACCCAGCCTCAAGTCCTCCAGACTGGCCCATCATCAGCACACAAAAATCACATCTCGCACCTCATCCGTGGAATCACAAGCCGTCGATGCACAGTTGATACCGAGCGCTCATGTGTGCATAGGAGTGCGTTGAAGGAATTCAAAGAGTTACGCTTCAACTAGAATCAATGTCGCACGATAAGGAAAGAAAGATGGGAAATTTATCATAAATGCCTTGTAGCCTCTCGAAGATAGGTATGAACTTCATCATACCGATCTGCAAGACTCTACTAGACACTTGCTCATGACTCGTTGAACCTATGAACCTAGGGCTCTAGTACTAACTTGTCACGACCCAAAATCCAACTAGTTGTGGGGCACCTAACCGAACCCCCTGGGTAAGCCAATTAATAAGTATCCAATTTAATGAGATTTATTTACACAAATGAATGATAAAATAACTGAACCTTCATACATTTCCCAAAGACTGGTAGTACAAATCATGAGCTTCTAAGATTTAGAATTTACAAAGCTGGTATGGAATAAAATACATCATCTGTTTGAAATATACATGAATAGATTAAAATTCTAAAGCTACCAAGATCAAGAGGCTGGTATGACCGGAATGCAGGTACATCTTCAAATCTAGCTCCCGCCATACATAGCAACATCAGCATCCAACATCTGCACGCAAGGTGCAGAAGTGTATTATGAGTACAACCGATTCCATCTACTAAAAAAGTTACAAACCTAACTTTAGGTTGAAAGTAGTGACGAGCTGGGACAAAGGTCAGAGTCCAACACCATTAGCCAATAATAACTCATAACAATGTAATAAAAGTGGTACAAGAAATAACTCAGAGATATAATGGCCAGCTAGTTCACAGTTACGAAAAATAGTCATGATTTTCAATTATAACAGTAAAAACCCAGTTCCTTCACTGAAATCACCAAAATATGAGTAAGTCAAAAAAAACTACTATTTTTCCCAAAATCTTTCAATAATAAATAAGATGTTTTAATATCAGATAGTATAAGAAAAGTATGTCTCTATGCCTATATGTCAATGTGCATGTGAAGTCATAAATGTCACAAAATCGTGTAACATGAGGGAATGCATCTTATGCTTGTTTGTCAAGTATGCATGTCAATAAGATGCGCCACTTAGCACTGTACAGTGAGACTGTAGTCAGTCTCACTGTCTCATACTCCCACGTATCACGCTCAATCACTCAACACACTCGGTCACTCAGCACTGTACAGAGCAGATCCAGCCCAAAAAGAATAAATCCTGCGGTGGCGCGCAGTCCAATCCCATCGTGAATCAATAGCAATTGCGCTCACTATGCATGTGCAGAACCTGGAGGGACAGATCCAGCCCAAGCCCTAGAATAAGTCAATTATGGCATGAATTAATAAAGCCTTATGCGGCGTGCAGCCCGATCCTATCATCAATCAATAATATATGGCAGATCCAGCCCAAAAATAATAAATCCTGCTGCAACGTGCAACCCGATCCCATCAATCCACTCACAATCCAGCCCTCTGGCCCTAACTCAGCCATCAATCTCTCCAGTCTCTCGGACTCACAATATCATAAAAATCAGCCTAAAATGATGATATGATGTATCAATAAATAGCAATAGAGACTGAGATATGATACGCAAATGAATAAGTATGACTGAGTATGTAACTGCAATTTAAGCAAATAACTCAACAACAGATATGATCTCAGTGGGTCACAACAGAATAAGCATATAGCCTAAACATGGTTTCGAACATGGTTCAAAGCTGAGTTACTCTAGCACGTAGAGATCTCATGGATAAAAAGAGGATTAGGTAGCTATACAGTACCATTGAAAAAACTGAGTCAAACTCACACGGTGCATGCCCACACGCCCGTCACCTAGCATGTGCATCACCTCAACACTATCACATAACACGTATAATCAGGGGTTCATACCCTCAGCACCAAGTTTAGAAGTGTTACTTACCTTGAACAAGCCAAATCCAATACCGAGCAAGCCAAACGATGCTCTAAAAATGCCATCCCGCGCGTACCGACCTTTGACCGGCTCGAAACTAGCCAAGAAAAAACTCAAGAACATCAAATAATGCCAAAGGAAACAAACCCAATGGATAAAGGTCGAATCTTTAATCAAATGCCCAAAGTCAACCAAAAAGTCAAATCCGGGCCGCACCTCAAAACCCGACAAAACTCACAAAATCCGACAGCCCATTCAGTTAAGAATCCAACCATACTTGTTTAACAAATCCGACTCCGAATCAATGTTCAAAACTCAAAAATACACTTTATGAAACATTGGATAAAACCCCCATAATTCTTTCTTTAAAATTCACAATCCAATTACCAAAAACGAAGATATATTCATGAAATATAACCAAAACCGAGTAAAGAACACTTACCCCAATCCATATGGTGAATATTGCCTCAAAAATCGTCTCTATCTGAGCTCCATAGCTCCAAATATGATAAAATGGCCAAAACCCCCGAAATTAGAGTACTTATAATCACTGGGCGAATCAATGAATTGCGATTATGGAAATAAAATCGCCATCGCGAAGAAGGAAAAAGCATTGCCCTAGAAAATACTCTTACATGATTGTGGAACAACCTTTGTGATCGCGAAGAACAAACTACACTATCTCCGCAAATACATCACATCTTACGCGAACACGTTGAAGAAATTACAGCTCCCAGCTTCCCGTCTCAGCTCTATGCGAAAGCGACCTCCACTATGCGAACACGTACAGTATCCACACCAAGCTATGCGACCGCAACTGTCATATTGTGACCGTGATTATGAAACTGCCCTACTCAAATCTTTCCTCTACGCGATCGCATCACCTGCTTCGCAATTGCATATCCATTTGGTGCACTAGTCTTTAGCAAAAAACCAGCAATGCAACAAGAGGAAAAATGATGTGAACCTCGTCCGAAACTCATCCAAGCCACTCAGGCCCTGTTCAAATATACCAATAATCTCGTAGCATAATACGGACCTACTCGAGACCTCAAATCACGCATAAAAATATCGAAACGACGATTCGCACCTCAAATCAAACTTAATGAACTTTTGAACTTTCAACTTCCAAAACTTGCGCTGAAACATATCAGATCAACCCGAAACGAACTCAAAGTTTGCACATAAGTCCCAAATGACATAACGAAGCTATTCAAATTTCCGAAACTGGAATCCGGGTCCGATATTCTCAAAGTCAACTCTCGGTCAAACTTATAAAATTTTCAAACCTTCAAATTTCCAACTTTTGCCAATTAGCGCCGAAATCTTCTAGAAATATCCAAATGCAAATTTGTGCATACGCCCCACTCCAAAATCACGATCCGGACCTAACCATCAAAACTCTAATCCGAGGTCAATTATTAAAAAGTCAAACTTTGTCAACTCTTCCAATTTTAAAGCTTCAATCATGAAATTTATTCTTTCAAATCAATTCTGAATAACTTGAAAAACCAAAATTGACTATTCACACAAGTCATAATACATCATACGACACTGCTCAAGACGTCAAATAGCTGAATGGAATGCAAATGCTCAAAACGACCAGTCGGATTAATACATTCTCTCCCATTTAAATATACGTTCGTCCTCCAACGTGCCCAGAGTCGTTCTAAAGCCATCAAACCACCGTGTAACCTTACCATGCACATACCCGAAGGTGATCCCACGTCACTCTATTCAACCTTAGTCCATAAGCCTCAGATCCCTAATTTCCAGCATGCGGAATTCCTTACAAGACCCGAATCTCGCATCTACACACTATATGAGCCCGAATAGGATGTTTCAAGCCATAACCATAACCCAAGATATAATCACATGACATACCACACAACTCGCATACTCGTAGAAAAAATTTCGATCACAGTAACTATTCGAAACAAAATCGGTACCGGTAATAAACCTCATATAAAATAAAACATCGTTAAAAACGTTCGTACATTGCCAATGATGAAAGAAACAGGCAAAAACTCATAATCACTAATCAGATCAACAAGTCGTGGAGACCTTTCTCGTCCAATCAGAACCAAATCCAAATCATAAGCCGACTTCCGATATTATTCCTCCAAACACACTGTAATCAAATTCTATAGCAATCACTTCAGGCCCAACGACTTCATCTCATCACATACAAGCTACTCTACTGACTTGCACACCAATACTACTTAGAGCTACAAACCGTGCAATCCGTGCAACAATATACAACCATTCAGTCAAATATAGAAAATCATTCAAACGAGAGAACCGTCCCGCAAGCTCAACAACCACCACAACGCAATGCTAAGAACCCATCGCACACCGAAGAACTAAAACACACGAATCTATCACAAGGGATCATATCTCGACATAACTCCGCTGCAATGTGTAAACCCATCCAAACACTAGTCCACATGAAATATCTCAACATACAATGCTCAAAATCAATAACCACATGTAATTTGACGTCAAATATACAAAGTGCATGGCCATAACCAAGAGCAATAGACCATTCCACACCCCAATAACCATTCCGCTATAAGACCCAAACAGAACCGCACCATGTGTGCATATAACCAACAAATCACAACTCCGCGTAGCATAGAAGAGTAATACATAGAACATACCAGATATGAATGAGATCAATTCTAACCGGATGGCACATCTATCAATAATAGCTACACGGAGTCGATCAATCCGACTCGGTGTAGAATACACATCCTCATTAGGCCTACCAATGAGCCCCCAAATCAACCCTGGTCATCTACAAATAGATAATTAACCCTCCAAAAGTCCACAATGATCTAACAATAACACATAATATCATCTATCTACTTTGACCACATCTTCATAGTCCACAACCACTGAACGCTCTGTTTTTGAGAACTCCCCTTCTCCAAATTCATAGAACACATGAATTACCATAACTGATCCCAACTCCAGCACTCAAATATCTAACACATCTCACATACACGATCATTCCATGAGAAAGTGCTTCTATAGTTCTTCCTTGCCACAGAGAGAAAATTTGAATATCAACAGTCGATAAACCAAGTGAGTACGCAATACCAGTGAATATCCGTAAGTCAAAACTCACTGCGCCTTCAGAATGTACACTCTCCTCAGGCAATACCAATTAGTAATAACTTTCATCTAGTCATCTAAAACCGTCCGTGTTGCCTAAGAATTCATAACCTTCCCTTCAAAACTAACCCGTGACCTTGCACATGCGAATCTCAATCCCACACAACACACCACATCTATCGTGCCATCGTACGAAAAGTACGAGAATATCATAATCAACTCCGAGTCACAAGCAAACTACATACTCAATTAGCAAGGAACCTTCGTTTTGATTTCATCCAGGAGAAAATCACAATACGCAACATGCTCCTCACGTCAGTAGGAAATATCCGTCTCAAACCGTGGTAGAAACCATCGAGAAATCTTCGAAACCCATTTACGCATAATCAAGCCATCAGAACTAAATCTCTCTAACTCCACCAAGCCACGAGGGTCGCTAAACCCAAGAGTATTTCCACAACACACCCGTAGAGAATCACAATATCATAAGTATCCAAAGAACCATCATATCCATTATAGTGTTGTTCTAACCTACTATCAAGCTGTCTTACTTCTCTGAGTTTCTTCTAAATTGCCTTCCAATTGATACTTCTCCTTGCCAAAACAGCACGATCCTTAAGCAAAACTCACCCCACGAGATCCTAGAATAAAACCATACCGCTCTAAGGCCCAAAAGCCGTTGTATTCCCTCTTAAGCACCCCAAAAGTACCATAACCGAGACACCCAGTCTGAAAGGACCTTCTGTGAATCTAAAGTTGTTTCCTTCACCTTCCTGGTACTGGAATGTATGATCCATAATGATATAGAAATACCGCGAGTCCCAATACTTTCCAATGTAAATATGAGATTCTAGCCATATATAAATCCTGAAAATTCCCAATTGCTACATATAACTCTTGAATCCATTAAAACCTTCTCGAGGGTCATCCACTATGCTCAAATCTCAATTGCACCGCCCCAACGGGTCGAATGACCTGTGCCCCATTAGCACGACGGCACCCAAAGAAGTAATCCGCACCTCTAAACAACCAAGAAAATTCCTACTCCATGTGTACTACATCCTTCATGAATAACAACTCAATCATTCCATGATTTCCATATACCCATAAAGTGTAATATAACCCGTATCCAGAAATTTCGTTACTCAAGTCATCCTCGATCTTAACCTCTGCAAGTCATAACTGATTCACAAGTATGCCTCAAACCGAAACCAGCGTAACACATAAAGAAGAAATCAAATCATCAATAACAGACTCCCCCACTTGGCTCAAAGCCATAGAAAAAAACACTTGATAACTTACAATGCCCATACTCTATTACTGCCATAATACCGCAGTGAGATTCAACTAAATCATTCTTAAGCTCATGTAACAAAAACCATCTAATACTTCAAATCATCTACAAACCTCGCATTCATCCTCGTGACGGTCAGGTAAACTATTATAACCGATCAAAACTTAAATCGCACAAATATAACCCACTGGTAGAAAAGAAAGCCTCCACACAATATCATAGGAATCAGACACTCATAGATTACCCCGCAGGTTATAACCCACCTGCTTAGCCTCAAACTGACATCTCTCTATACCCTTTCACAGCCACAACTACTACGCAATCACTTAATCTTCCTTAGGTTGAACTTATCAATAAGACTGAGAATCCAATTCCTTCCACAATTAAGCAACATGAAAGATCCTTCAATACACTCATAACTCGAGACTATACGTCACATCAAGACAGAAATCAAGCACACAATAGTCCTTTTTACATCTCAAGGAACCTCTTCTCGTCACATTCAAACCATCTGAACACATCCTGCGGTTACATCATACTCATCATATAGCCATCCAACAACTCATCAAGCCACAAATTCCACTAATAGGGACACTACCGGACTTCTAAGTCCAAAAGCACGTGCTCACACAACCGAAATCCCAATGCTCAAGCTACAGTCAAAACCCGGCCTCAAGTCCTCCAAACTGGCCCATCATCAGCACACAAGAATCACATCTCGCACCTCATCCATGGAATCACAAGCCGTCGATGCACAGTTGATACCGAGCGCTCAGATGTGCATAGGAGTGCGTTGAAGGAATTCAAAGAGTTGTGCTTTAAGCTGAATCTATGCCGGACGATAAGGAAAAAAAGATGAGAAGTTTATCATAAATGCCCTGTAGCCTTTCGAAGATACGTATGGACGTTATCATACCGATCCGCTAGACTCTACTAGACACTTGCTCATGACTCGTAGAACCTATGAACCTAGGGCTCTGATACCAACTTTTCACGATCCAAAATCCAACTAGTCGTGATGGCACCCGACCTAACCGCTAGGTAAGCCAATTAACAATTATCCAATTTAGTGAGATTTATTGAGACAAATGAATGATAAAATAACTGAATCTTTATACATTTTCCAAGGACTGGTAGTACAAATCATGAGCTTCTAAGATTTAGAATTTATAAAGCTAGTATGAAATAAAATACATCATCTGTTTGAAATATACATGAACAGATTAAAATTCTAAAGCTACCATGATCAAGTGGCAGGTATGATCGAAACGCAGGTACATCTTCAAATCCAGCACCCTCCATACACATCAACATCAGCATCCAACATCTGCCCGCAAGGTACAGAAGTATACTATGAGTACAACCGACCCCATATACTCAATAAATAACAAATCTAACCTTATTTTGAAACTAGTGACGAGCTGGGACAAATGTCAGAGTCCAACACCAATAGCCAACAACAGCTCATAACAATATAATAAAAGTGGTACAAGAAATAACTCAGAGATATAATGCCCAGCTAGTTCACAGTTATGGAAAATAGTCATGCTTTTAAAATATAACAGGAAAAACCCAGTTCCTTCATCGAAATCACAAAAATATGAGTAAGTCCAAAAAAAACTGTGATTTTTTTCAAAACCTTTTAACAATAAATAAGATGTTTCAGTATAAGATAGCACGAGGAAAGTACGTATGCCTACATGTCAATGTGCATGAGAAGTCATAAATGTCAAAAATCGTGTAACATGAGGGAATGCATATCTATATCTGTGTGTCAAGTATGCATGTCAATGCGTTGCACCACAATGATGAACTTATGTACTGACACTCTCAGAGTACTAAATCTCACTATCTCACACTCTCACTCATTATGTTGAATCACTAAAGCACTCAGTCACTCAGCACTGTACAGGGCAGATCCAACCCAAAAATAATAAATCCTGCTGCGGCGCGCAACCTGATCCCATCGTGAATCAATTGCAACTGTCTGCACTATGGGTGTGAAGACTCCAAAGGGGCAGACCCAGCCCGAGCGCTATAATAAGCCAATCATGGCATGAATCAATAAGGCATGTTGCAGCGTGTAACTCGATCCCATCATCAATCAATAATATAGGGCATATCCAGCCCAAAAATAATAAATCTTGTTGCAGCGTGCATCCCGATCTCGTCAATACCACTCACAATCCGGCCCTCAGGCCCCAACTCAGCCATCAATCTTTCTAGTGTCTCGGTCTCACAATGTCGTGAAAATTATCCCAAAATGATAATATAATGTATCAATAAATAGCAACAGAGACTGAGATTTAATATGCGAATGAATGGGTATGATTGAGTATGTAACTGCAATTTAAGCAAATAACTCAACAATAGATAGAGATCTCATGGAATATAATCAAAGACTGAATAACCATATGACCTAAACATGGTTTCTAACATGGTTCACAGCTCAGTTACTCTAGCACATAGAGATCTCATGGATAAAAACAAGATTAGGTAGCTACACAGTACCGCAGAAATAACCTCATAATTTACATGGTGCACGCCCACACGCCCGTCACCTAGCATGTACGTCACCTCAACACCAACACATAACACATATATTCAGGGATTCATACCCTCAGCACCAAGTTTAGAACTGTTACTTACCTTGAACAAGCCAAATCCAATACCGAGCAAGCCAAACAATGCTCCAAAAATGCCATCCCCCGCATAACGACCTTTGAACGACTCGAAACTAGCCAAAAGCAACTCAATAACATTAAATAATGCCAAAGGAAACAAACCCAATTGATAAAGGTCGAATCTTTAACCAAAAGCACGAAGTCAACCAAAACGTCACCCGGGCCCGTACCTCGAAACCCAACAAAACTCACAAAATCTGACAACTCATTCGATTATGAGCCCAACCTTACTAGTTTCACTCAAATCCAACTCCGAATCGATGTTCAAATTATAATATTCACTCTATGAAACTTTGGACAAAACCCCCTAATTTTCTGTTTAAAATTCACAATCCAATTACCAAAAATGAAATAGATTCACGAAATATAACCAAAACTGAGTAGAAAACACTTACCCAATCCATATGGTGAAAATTTCCTCAAATATCGTCTCCATCCAAGCTCCATAGCTCCAAATATGATAAAATAGTTGAAACCCCCGAAATTAGAGTACTGATAATCACTGGGCAAATTAATGAATCACGATCGCGAAGAAGGAAAAAGCACTGCCCCAGAAAATACTCTTACGTGATTGCGGAACAATCTTCGTGATCGCGAAGAACAACTACCCTGCCTCCGCAAATATGCTACGCGATCGCGAATTAAACCATGCACATGCGAAGCACATAGGTTCCCACACTTCGCAAACGCGTCACATCTTACGCTAACACGTTGAAGAAATTCCAGCTCCTAGCTTCCCGCCTCAGCCCTATGTGAACGCGACCTCCACTATGTGAACGCGTACAATATCCACATTAAGCTATGCAATCACATCCATCAAATCGCGATCGCGATTAAGAAACTGCATAGCTCAAATCTTTCCTCTACGCGATCGCATCACTTGCTTTGCGATCACATAGACCACTTGTTGCATCAGTCTTCAGCAAACCAGCAATGCAACGAGAGGAAAATGATCTTCAACCTCGTCCGAAACTCATTCGAGCCACTCGGGACCCCGTTCGAATATATCAACAAGTCTCATAACATAACACGGACCTACTCGAGGCCTAAAACCATGCATAACAACATCGAAATGACGATTCGCACCTCAAATCAAACTTAATGAACTTTCAACTTCCAAAACTCACGCCGAAATATATCAAATCAACTCGGAATGAACTCAAATTTTGCACAAGTCCTAAATGACATAATGAAGCTATTAAAATTCTTGGAACCATAATTCAAATTCGATATCCTCAAAGTCAACTCTCGGTCAAACTTATGAACTTTCCAAACCTTCAAATTTCTAACTTTCGCCAATTAGCGCTGAAACCTTCTGAAAATATCCAAATGAAAATCTGGGCATACGCTCGAGTCCATAATCACCATTCAGAACTAAGGAACCATCAAAACTCTAATCCGAGGTCAAATACTGAAAAGTCAAGCTTGGTCAACTCTTCCAACTTTAAAGTTTCAATCATGAAATTCATTCTTCCAAATCAATTTCGAATAACCTAAAAACCCAAAATCGATAATTCTTACAAGTCATAATACATCATAGATGCTGGTCAAAACTTCAAATAACTGAACGGAATGCAAATGCTCAAGATGAACGGTCGGGTTGTTAGACTCAATTACGTCATCAGAGTGGTCATATTCTTAGCAATGGAGTTGTTTGGGTCTAGAGCTACTAGTGAACTACAAGAGTGATTTTAGAGTCTCTTGTCATCCATCCTGTGTTTTGAGCCATTTTATCAAGTAAGACCTTACGTTTTCTAAATGATTTGCTAAAAAATGCTCCACCGGCTGAAGCATCAATATTGGCCTTCAATTGTTTGCCAATCCCATGTAGAGCCTTTGCCCTAACATCTGATCAGGAATGCCATGGTGTGTACACTTGACCAACATCCCCTTGAACCTCTCCCACGTTTCTTGTAGCGTTTCAGATAGTTTCTGCCTGAAGCTTACTATCTCATCCTCTTGCTCGAAATTCTTATTGGGTGGGTAGAATTTGTTCAAAAACTACTTGACTAATTCCTCCCAAGTAGTGATGGAGTTTATGGGGAGAGAATTGAGCCAAGTATAAGCCTCTCCTATCACTGAAAATGGTAACAACAACAGTCTTATTACTTCCGGTGTCACATTTGATTTCCTTTGCATGACACAAATCGACAGAAAATGTTTTAGATACTGTTGCAGATCTTCAATGTAAGACCCCGAGAATAGTCCCTTGTTCTGCAACAAATGTAGTATGTTGTTTGTGATTTGAAATGATTCTGCTTATATCTGAGGGGCTGCAATTGAGGTTGCCAGATTTTCGGTGGTGGGTTGTGCCCAATCATACAACGCTGCTTCTGGTACAAGAGGTGCCACACCCTGATATTTCGAGTCGTTCCCAATGTTTATGTTATTTTGACTGTCTATGACGTCACCCATGTCTAGTTCGAATCGTTCTGTTGAGTTATGTTGTCATTTGTCTTTCTTGTTTGCTCGATTTAGTACCTTGAAAGCTTTCTCAGGGTTCGTACAATTTACCAGTTTTTGTGTTGTTTCTAGGCATGCACCTGTAACACACAAGACTACAACCATTAGAGTTTTAATAATATGAATTTCACGTCGAGAAAGCTGACTAAACTAGATTTCTAACAATTCTTCTAGCCATAATTAATAATACTGTTTGTTCCACGGCAACGACGCCAAAATTTGATCATGCCCAACTATGCCTCCTAAGAGGTCTAGCAGTCGTTATTTCACAGGGAATTAACCTACTAATTACGATAACTAATTTCGCAAGAATTCAAGCAATTAACCTTCAGAAATATTAAATAATGATTTGAGTATTTCCTACTAACTAAGAGAAAAGTAATTAAAATGCTATACTTTATAACTAAAAAGGCAAATATTTAAGATTGATGAAGTCTAGGGTTATGATTTCCCCTATTATCGGAATTCTACCTACTATGTTTCCTACAAATTCGCCTAAGTATTCTCTACCGATTGTGAATACTCTGTGTGTCGTAATTCTCTTCAGAGCAACTACCACAATTTACTTGACGTATTATCCGCACTATGCTAGTTGGCACTAGTTTACTGCTTACTATGATCGCACCCGTTTCGTTATTCCTAATCCCACCTTTAAATCCTCCTTATTGATTTTTCGTATACGTTAGGAGTGATGTTGTTCGACAACCACCTAAATGTGTATCATTTTTCAAGCAATACACACTAAATAGACACATCCAATTGAGAGCTATTCAATCAACAATAATAAAAACGTAGTTGAACAAGAAAAGTCAAAGGCAAATTTATATTAAACACAATAGAATTTACATCAAGCCCTAGATGAGAAAGTTTAGCCGCTATGAATGTATAAACAATCATCTTGATGTTCAAATATATTAAACTACAAAGTAAAGAGAGGAAAGGAGGGAAAGCTCGTTTGATTCTTGCTCCTCAGTGCTCTGTAGCCTTTTTCTTCTCCAAAATAATGTGCAACCCTTTCCCAACTCATTTAGGGAGTATTTATATGTTAGGGTCGAGATCCTTGAGTCCAAATCTGAGTTGGAGTCTTTTAATTCGCGACTTTTGATCATCGGGCTACAGACCTCGCGAGGCTACGCTTATAACGTGGCCAACCTGGCTACAGAGCTGGCTACGCTTGGCTTGTAGAGCGGTCAAGCTGTCTATAGAGCTGCTTACGTGTGGCCTGTAGCCAGGCTTGGGTACTTGGTGTTTTTGTGCTCGCTTCTTGTATTTTCGTCCTCTTTTCGTGCAACTTTCATTCGATTCTTTATTCCGATGCTCCTACACATAAAACAATATAATTTAGCTCAAATATCATGCGATTAATCACTAAATCAACAAAATATAGGGCGAGTCAGAGGCGGACCTATGGCTTAGATTGAGGGGTCACTGGACCCCGTAAACTTCGGCAAAAATCTTGTATATGTATATGTATATACCTTGAAAATGATTAATTTAAATCACTTGGCACCCTTAACGTTAAAAGCCTTTAGGGGGCACTAATTAAATAGAATATTATGCCCTCCTCGCATTAAATTTATGTATCCGCCTCTGGGACGAGATGTACTAAAAGTATAGCATTGGTCAAACATCAACCCACAAGAGGAGTGAATTGACTGATTACTAATTTTTCAAACTCTTGCGCGGAATTCTTATAAGTTTAAATAGTTTAAAGTTAAGTACTGAACAATCAAATGGCAGACTGCTGGATCAATGAGTAGCATCAGAGATTAAGAAGATCCAGTGTCCCTTTAATCTAAAGGGTTCCACTATGATCTTTAATATCTCGAGTACAAGCAACGAATGGTTTTACAAGCACACCAAGAACGTGGGGTTTTAGACATTCGCTCACCACATGAACAATTACAACACTTGATTTCAACTTTGCTTAATTACCACCAAAAATGAATCTGCCATCCACTAAGGACTAGGTCATTAGTAGGTTGCAAGATAGAGATGATTGTTCTGCTTTTGTATAATTTGGATTTAATTGCTCTCTTGAAAGGGTTAGAGTTGGCTTTTACTAAGAATTTATATCCCTAGATAGTGAAAACAGATTTGTAGGTATTGGCTACCTTCATCTCATTATCAGTATTTTATCCTGATTGTAGGTTGCTCCCTAGACGTGATGGACCATCTACCAGTGCGCCATACACACCGTGAGGAAAATATGGTAGCACATGTTCTAGCTAGCCATGTGAGTACTTGGGCCTCACTAATCCGGCTGGACTAATTAAAAGAAGTCTTTTGAAATCTTCCCCTTTCTTTGCTTTATTAAATTATTATGCAAATACTATGTGCTTGCACCTTCAATTCCTTTTGTAATGAACCTCTTTAAATTCAATTTTAATTAAATGTATTTTTATTTAGAGGAAAAAATCCTTCTCAAAAGTACTATGATACATGCATGTATCACACATTCCATGGTTAACTTTCATCGAGTTGGAAAATAGTGGAATGAAAGGATAAAAAGTGAAGACAAAAAGAGACAGACATATATGACTAAATATCTGAAACGAAGCCCAATCGATTTGATCGAGTCAGTTGAATAAACAAAGATTATAATTCACGATTAAATTATCCGTTTTCATTGCGGTTCAGAATTCTTTTTTATCTATAAAGGTTCTGATCCTACCAAAAAACGTGTGATTTTTTGTATGAAATAATAATTTTAAGAAAAATTATCTAAAACTTGATAAGCTTTATATAATGGTCAAATGCAGTAAACTAAAACTTTAAATAACTCATATTATAAATAGTCGAAAACGTAAATTTCATTTCAATTGATTAATATTTTGAGTTCATATTTGTATTCTATGGAACTTGATTTTGAGTGCAAATATTTTGCAAGAAATAGAGTGTAAATTAGACAATGGTAAATCTAAAAGGAAATATTTGTGATACCCTAGGTGAATTTCACACTGACATAATATGAGAGAGATACTAGATATATAAGTAAACAAGTCTTAGATCCTAGTGACACATTTTAAAGTTGCACGGGCCTGAATTCAAAGCGGACAATATTACCAATGGACTGAAATGTTACATATTGTATTAGAGTTATGATACTATTGGATCGATATCGTTCAGGGACATCTCATAAAATTGGATCGATACAGAAAAGATAAGCATGGCCCATGCGCAAGGATAACACGCACAAATCGAGAAATGGTCCAAAATATCCAAATTCATATGTTACATTTCATCTCACTAGTGATGTTGTCCGTTTTAGATCTAGACCCACAGGACTTTGAAATACCCTTATCGATGTGAAATTCGCTTAGAATATCACAATATTGCAACACAATTGGTCAAAATTTACTAGAAGGATCGCGCAAGCCATCTTAACAGAGTGGTAGATATATTTTTCACAAGTGTTTCTAATCAAATTTTCTTTTAGAAGCTTTAGTTTTTTCTTTTTACATAGTTTTACTACCAAAAGATATATGAATTCTGACTTCGGATAATTCTTATAAATTTATTTCTTCAACATTGATGAACAAAAACATGAATAAAAATTTTGACTTGAAATTCTTGTTGCTCCTTAATGCCCACGCTAATATATAGGGTCGATAATTAATAAAATGATGATATCGAGTATCATTCCACAAGAGTTATAATTAACCACCTAACTCAAACTAATGTTAAATATCAGTTCAAAGGCTTAACCTTATTGTTATTGTGATGAACTAAAACTAATGCAAAACAGTAAAGTAATCAAAGGAGAAACAAGTAGGCAAACTTAGGTTGAATCTAATGAGAGATAATATATTTTAGGGTTACAGGTCAGCTAAAATTCATGTTGAGTTCTTTACCTGAATTGATTGATTGATTTATCTAAGTTATTAATCAACACAGTTAATCCATTTAAATTAATCTAACACATATATGTATGTGGAATCAGAATTAAACAAGAAAAATAGTTTCATAATTCCTGTATATCGGCTAAGCAATGCGATTAGATGTATGTCTATTCTAATTGCAAATTTGTTCTCTAATACCTAGGTTCAAAAATTTACCTTATTCAATCATATTGCAATCTCTATAAAACCCAATGATCACGGTCAACTCTAGTATTAAAAAGGATAAGCGGTCGTTGTAAATATAATCCGGTCTAAAAGTTCGGAGTTGTGATGACCTGATAGGTCATTTACAGTTTTATCCTTCAATTCTGTGTTCTGAGACCTCGAATAGCTCCGATTAGCCTTTTTCAATTTGCGTGCACAATCAGTGTCCTTTTTTTGAAAGGTTTTTATGAGAAAATAGATGAAAATGTGAAATCGTGCCTTAAACCTCATTTGAGTTGACTACGGTCAATGTTTTATATAAACGGACTCGGATCAGTATTTTGAAGGTCTCGGTGGGTCCGTATCGTGATTTGGGACTTGGGCGTATGCGCGGAATCGAATTTGGAAGTCCCTAACCTGATTTAACATAAATGGTTGAAAACTAGTAATTTAAAGGTTTAAAGTATTTCTAAGTCTAGCCGTTATTTTTACCGGATTCGGATTTTTGTTCCGGAACTTGGTAAAGTTTTATTACTGTATTTATAACTTGTCTACAAATTTTGGTGCAAAACGGAATTGATTTGACGTGATTCGGACGTCCGGTTGAAAAATTTTATGTTTAAGTTTCACTGATAATTTCCTTCATTCGGTGTCTGATTCGTAGTTTTAGGTGTTATTTTGGTGTTTTGATCGCACGAGCGAGTTCGTATGATATTTTTGGACTTGTGTGCATGTTTGTTTTGGAGTCCCGAGGACTCGAGTGAGTTTCAGATAAGTACAGATGATTTTGAACTTAGGAAAAATGCCGGTTTAGCTTCTACTGGTTTCTGGTGAATGGTTCTTCGCGATCGTACAAATACTCCTACGATTTCGAAGAGTAGTTTGGGATTGGGGCGGATTTGTTCATCGCGAACTCGATGTTGTGGTCGCGAACGTGGAGCAGTGGGGAATCTGCCCTTCACGAACGCGGCCACTCTATCGCAAACGCATAGTGTTAGGAGGCGGGGGCTAAGAATGGAATTTACACTACGCGAACGCGAGCCCAGGCTCACAAACATAAAGGCGAGGTGGGCTAAGCCTACGCGAATGCGTAGAGTGTTTCACGATCACGTAAGCCAACTGGGCATATCTTTCGCATACGCGTCAGGTGTCACGCGAACGCGATGAACTCCTGACACCCAGTCATTTTAATATTCCAAACATAGGATTTCACCCATTTTCCACCATTTTTTCATTAGAGCTCGGCTTAGAGGCGATTTGGAGGAGAAATTTCATCACCTTTTCATAGGTTAATGTACTTTAACTTATTTTCTTCTATTTCCATCATCACCCACTAATTTCTAGCCTTAATCTATGTTCTTTCATGGTAGAAAATTAGGCTTTGGGAAGAATTGGGGGGTTCTGTAAATTTGGGATTAAGACCTCTAATTGAGGTCGGATTTCAAAACTAATTACATGATCATGCTTGGGGGTGAATGGGTAATTAGATTTTTGTCTGAATCTCGGATTTTAACCAAGCTGGCCCGGGGATGACTTTTGTTAACTTTTTGAAAAAAGTGTAATGATCTTAACTTTATGTATTGTAATCGATATTCCTAGCATTACTTGATGTTATTAGTCGATTTTGGTTTTGATTGGTTTGGAGGCGAATTTTAGAGGAAAGGCCCTAGAGAGCTTTGATTTGCTTGCGGAGCAAGGTAAGTGGTGTGTCTAACCTTGATTTGAGGGAATTAGGAACCCTTGAGCTATGTTATATGTGAAATACATTTGTAGCGGCGTATATGCGAGGTGACGAGTGTATATACGCCGTCAAAATACTTGTTTCCATGCTTTCCCCCATTTCATTAATTATTTTATTCCATGTCTTAACTGTTGCATGCTTTAATTGCTTCCTATGTCTTAATTTGCAACATGTCAGTTATTATTCTCATATTAAAATGCTAGTTTCTCCCATGCTTCCATGATTTATTGCTACCTGCCTTAATTGCCTTACTTGTACACTTTAACTATCATATAATCGGCTTGTCTTATTGCTTTGTATAAATTGTAGCATTTCTTGATTTGGTACGAGATTCCTTTAAGGCTTTGCTTTCGTATTCCTTATTCGTAGAGCTTCTTGTGAATTGAGTTGCAGAATTTATTGTATTTATTGATTTTTGTTTATGGATCGAGTTGCACGCCACAACATGTGGAATAAGGGAGGATTGATATTGATATGGTGGGATCGGGTTGCGTACCGCATCAGGTGGAATAAGGGAGGATTGATTTAGGTAAAATAATGGAGGATTATGATATTGACTCTGATTTATGGTGGGATAGGGTTGCCTGCCGAAACGGATTTTACTTGTTATTATTTATATTGGTATGGTGAAATAAGGGAGGATCGTGTTTGTACGGTGGGATCGGGTTGCGCGCACTTTGTATGCTTTTGTACCCTTTTGTTGCATTGAGCTCAGACTACTCCTTTTTGAGTCGGATTTTATATTGGGAGTCCAACTTTCAACATTCCTGCAATTTTACACTTTTTATTAGTTTTGGGAACACAATTCAATGCTTTTAAACTAAAACAAAAGCAAAAAGGAACTAATAAGTAGTCAAAATTTTCACTTATAGAGCCCCGATACATATAGGTTTTCATTAGTTTTGGGAACACTATTCAATGCTTTTAGACTAAAAAAAAAAAGCAAAAAGGCGCTAATAAGTGGTCAAAATCCCCACTTATCAAGCATAAAGACGCCAATAAAGCCAATATGCCTTGCTGCGACGTGCAACTCAATCCCATAAATATCACTCAAAATCTCCAGTCTCTCGGGCTCATAATGATACGAAACTCGGCCCGACAAGATGATATGATGTATCAATGAATGATAATAGAGACTGAGATATGATATGCAATTGATGGAATTGACTGAGTAATAAATTACAATTTAAACATATAATTCCACAGCAACTCGATCCTGTTGGTCCCAAAATATCGACGCGTAGCCTAAACATGATCTTTAATATGAGTCTCGGCTCAATTTCTCTATTACGTGGGGAACACGTGAATAATGACATCATTCTTTGATTATGTAACTCTATGGAATTTATTTAAGCCACAATTTCTATGGTGCACGCCCACAGGCCCGTCACCTAGCATGCGCGTCACCTCCAAACAATTCATGTAATACGTAATTCAAGAAATCATACCCTCATAACCAAGTTTAGAAGTGTTACTTACCTCAAACTGTGCAAGTTCTTTATTCCAATATGCCCTTGCCTCGCGAATTGGTCTCTGAACGCCTCGAATCTAGTCAAAATTAATTCGATACAGTCAACACAAATTATAGGAATCAATTCCTTATGAAAATACTAAATTTCCCAACAAAATCCGAAATTCAATTCTAAAATCGTCAGTGGGGCCCACATCGCGGAACTCGACAAAAGGTACAAAATATGAACGCCCATTCAACCAGAGTCCAACCATACCAAATTTACCAAATTCCGACATCAACTCGACCTTCAAATCCTCAAATCTTATTTTCAAATTCCTAAGTCCAAATCCTCGAATTTCACCTCAAAAACACGTAATCTAGTCGAAATACTCAATGATAATTCAATATTATTGACTAACAATGATCACAAGTGACTTACCTCATGTTTTCCCGTGAAATCTCTCTAAAACATCGCCTCACCCATGTTGGAAATGTCCAAAAATGCAAAAATCCCGCAACCCCTATGATTTTATTCTGTCAAAGGGTTTTCGCATCTGCGACTCACATGGCCGTATCTGCGGTCTCGCAGATGCGAAGATTGCCTCCGCTTCTGTGACCTCTCACACTTCTACAGACAAAAAGTCCGCTTGTGCGGACTTGCTTCTACGAGAAGCTATCTGCTTCTGCGAAGCAGTTTGCTCATCCGCGTTCCGCTTCTGCGGCTTCCCAGATGCGACAAATCTTCGCACCTGCGCGTACTATCCAGCCCCTCGCCAGGCTGCTTCTGCGATTCCCATCTCTCTTCAGCGAGCTCGCACCTTCGAGCAAAATTCTGCAAGTACGATTACACCAGAAGGCAAAATTTCAAGATTTTTCCTTAAGTCCAAATTTGATCCATTAACTATCTGAAATCCACCTGAGGCCCTCGGGACTTTAACCAAAAATATCAACAAGTGCTAAAACATCATACGAACTTAGTCGAGGCCATAAATCACATCAAACAATGCTAAAAAAAGAATCATACCCCAATTCAAGCTTAATGAAATTAAGAAATTCCTACTTCTACATTCGATGCCGAAATCTATCAAATCAATTTCGATTGACCTCAAATTTTGCACACAAATTATAAATGACATGAATAACCTATTTCAATTTCCAAAATAGGTTTCCAACCCCGATATCAAAAAGTCAACTCCTGGTCAAACTTCCAAACTTTTAATTTCCTATTTTCGCCATTTCAAGCCTAATTTAACTACAGACTTCCAAATAATTTTTCGGACACACTCCTAAGTCCAAATTCACCATACGGAGCTATTCGAATCATCAAAAATATATTCCGGAGTCATTTATATAAAAGTTAATATCCGATCAACTATTTCAACTTAAGCTTTAAATCTTGAAACTAAGTGTTCCAATTCATTCTGAAACTTCCCCGACAAATCAGATAATCACAATTGAGCATAAGATATTCAGTAAATGGTGAAACGGGGCTGTAATACTCAAAACAACAGACCAGGTCATTACATTCTCCTCCTCTTAAATAAACGTTCGTCCTTGAACTGGTTTAGAATCATACATGGAGTCTCAAATAGGTGTGAATATTTTTTCCGCATCTCCCGCTCAGTCTCCAAGGTTGCTTCTCCTACTGGCTGGCCTCTCCAGTTCACTTTCACTGAAGCTATGTTCTTTGATCTCAACTTTCAAACTTGCGGTCCAAAATAGCCACCGGCTCCACGTCATAAGTCAAATTACCATCCAACTGAACCGTACTGAAATCCAAAACATGAGACGGATCTCCGACATACTTCTGGAGCATAGATACATGAAACATTGGATGAACACCCGATAGACTAGGTGGCAATAAATCGAGGACTCTGCCTTTCTTCCCGAACCTCATAACACCTTTCATAGGCGAAACTCTGAGTAGTACCTTTTCTCCTACCATGTAAGCAACATTGCGACCCTTCCGGTCGGCATAACTCTTCTGTCTAGACTGCGCCTTGCGAAGTTGATCTTGAATTAACTTAACCTTTTCCAAAGCATCCAGAACTAAATCAGTACCTAATAGCCTAGCCTCACTCGGCTTAGACCAACCTACCGGAGACCGACACCGTCTCTCATACAAAGCCTCATACGGAGCCATCTGAATGCTCGATTGGTAGCTGTTATTATAGGAAAACTCTGCAAGCGGCAAAACCTGATCATAAGAACCCCCAAAATTTATAACACAAGCGCGTATCATATCTTCCAATATCTAAATAGTGCACTCGGACTGCCCGTCCATTTGAGGGTGAAATGACTCAATTGTACCTGTGTGCCTAACTCTCGCTGCATTGCTCTCTAATACTGTGATGTAAACTACGTGCCCCGATCTGAAATAATGGACACCGGCACACCGTGTTGGCGAACAATCTCATGGATATAAATCTCAGCCAATCGCTCCGAAGAGTAAGTAGTCCCAACTGGAATAAAGTGTGCGGACTTGGTTAACCGATCCACAATCACCCAAATAGCATTGAACTTTCTCGAAGCCCGTGGGAGTTCAACTACGAAGCCCATGGTAATACGCTCCCATTTCCACTCTGAAATTTCAAGTCTTTGAAGCAATCCGCCCGATTTCTGATGCTCGTACTTCACCTGTTGACAATTTAAACATCGGGCTACAAACCCAACTATATCTTTCTTTATCCTTCTCCACCAATAATACTACTTCAGGTCCTGGTACATCTTAGCGGCACTTAGATACATGGAATACCGTGAACTGTGGGCTTCTTCAAGAATCAACTCACACAGTCTATCTACATTTGGCACACGAGCCCGACCCTGCATCCTCAACATCCCATCATCTCCAATAGTAATATCTTTGGCATCGCCGTGCTGAACTGTGTCCTTCAGGACAAGCAAATGGGGATCATCATACTGGCGCTCTCTGATGCGGTCATATAAGGAAGACCGAGAAACCACACAAGCTAGAACTCGATTAGGCTCCTAAACATCTAATCTCACGAACTAGTTAGCCAAGGCCTCAACATCAACTGCAAGAAGTCTATCACCAACAGGAATGAATGCAAGGCTACCCATACTCACCGTCATTCTACTCAAGGCATTGGCCACCACATTGGCCTTAATGGGATGATACAGAATAGTAATATCATAGTCCTTTAGCAGCTCCAACCATATCCGCTACCTTAAATTAAGATTCTTCTGTTTGAACAAGTGTTGGAGACTCCGATGATTTGTAAATACCTCACAAGAAACACCATAGAGATAGTGCCTCCAAATCTTCAATGGATGAATGGTGGCTGCCAATTCTAAATCATGAACAGGGTAGTTCTTTTCATGTGGCTTCAACTGGCAGGATGCATAAGCAACATTCTACCCTCTTGCATTAAGATACACCCAATATCGATCCGAGAAGCATCACAATACACTGTATAAGATCCTGAAGTTGAAGGAAAAACTAGAATTGGAGTTGTGGTCAAGGCAGTTTTGAGCTTTTGAAAGCTGTATTCACACTCATCCGACCACCTGAATGGAGCACCTTTCTAGGTTAATTTAGTCATAGGTGCCGCAATAGACGAGGAGCTCTCTGCAAAGCGACGATAATAACCGGCCAAGCGAGAAAACTTCAAATCTTAGTAGTTGAAGATGGTCTGGGCTAATTCTAAACTGCCTCTATCTTCAGATCCACCTTAATTCCCTTACTGGACGCTATGAGTCCTAAGAATGCCACCGAACTAAGCCAGAACTCACATTTAAGAGAATTTGGCATAAAGTTTCACATCTCTCAGCCTTTGTAGTACAATACTCAAATATTGTGCATGTTCCTCCTGGGTACGTGAGTACACTAGGATATCATCAATAAATACTGCGGCAAACAAATCAAGATACAACTGGAATGCACTATTCATCAAGTGCATAAATACTCCTAGGCGTTGGTTAGCCCAAAAGACATCATGAGAAATTCATAGTGACCATAACGGGTCCTGAATGTCGTTTTTAGAATATTCGAATCTCAAATTTTCAACTGGTGATACCCAGATCTCAAATCAATTTTGGAGAACACCCTCGCCCCCTGAAGCTGATCAATAAATCATCAATACGTGGCAAATGATACACGTTCTTGATAGTAACTTTGTTCAACTACCTGTAGTCGATGCATATCCGCATAGTACCTTCTTTCTTTTTTCACAAATGGAATTGGTGCACCCCAAGGCGACACACTAGGCCTAATAAACCTCTTATCAAGATGTTCCTGAAGTTGCTCTTTCAATTCTTTCAATTCAGCTGGTGCCATACGATACTAAAGGAATAGAAATGGGCTGAGTGTCCGGCACCAAGTCAACACCGAAATCAATAACCCTGTCAGGTGGCATACCCGGCAGGACTGCAGAAAATACATCCGAAAAGTCTCGCACTACCGGTACAGAATCAATAGTATAAGTGTCTACATCAACATCTCTCACAAAGGCCAAGTATGACAAACACCCCTTCCCAACCATCCGTTGGGCCTTCAAATAAGAAATTACTCAGCTGGGAACATAATCTAGAGAACCTCTCCATTCGATCCTCGGCAACCCCGGCATCGTCAGCGTCATAATTTTTGTGTGACAGTCCAGAATAGCGTGACATGGAGACAACTAATCCATACCCAAGATCACATCGAAATCAACCATACTAAGCAATAAGAGATCAATTCTAGTCTCCAATCCACCAATAGTTACCACACACGATCAATACACACGGCCCACAATAATAGTATTGCCCACCGGCGTAGACACACGAACATGTGAAACTAAGGACTCACGAGGAATATCCAGATAACGAGAAAATATGATGATACATACGAATATGTGTGGGACAAGTGTAAAATAATATAGAAGCTTCCCTGTGGCACACTGAGACAATACTTGTGATCATTGCAACGGAAGCAACGGCATCTGGCCTAGCAGGAATAACATAGAATCGGGCCTGATCGACCTCTGACTCTAGGGTGACCTCTGGCTACTTGAGCCCCACCACGAGCTGGCTGGGCGGGTGGCATAGCTGCTGGCGCTAGAGTTGTAGTCTGACTCTGCTGAACTAGACCTCGCGAAAGATGGGGACAATATTTCCTCACATGACCCAACTCTCCATACTCATAGCAATCTCTCTCGAAGAATGGTGGCGAGTTCTGAGGCAGACCTCGAGAACCAGAATTACTACCAAAAGAACCTGGGATAGATGAACCCTGAACTGATGGTGCACGAGATGAACTCTAAGCTGGAAGTGCACTAAGAGAAGACTGACTCGGTCGAGCACTGTATGAACCATGGCCAGCTGATGCGCCACGATGAACTGGATGAGCCATCTGAGCGAGCCTATAAGGTCGACCCCTGATGTGATAAGGCTGTCCCCCAGAAGGAACAACACTGGAATTACCCGGACCACGAGACCTCTTGGCCTCCTTCTCCTCACGCTCCTGAGTACGGATCTCTAGCCGCCGAGCACTATCAACCACCTCATCGAATTTAGCACCTGCTACATTCCCCATAGTCATAACAAAATGGAACTGATAGTTGAGGCCATTAATGAACCTCCTGATCTTCTCCCTCTCAGTGGGAACCAACCAAATTGCATGACGAGCCAATTCTAAAAATCGCATCTCATATTGAGTCATGGAAGGTCCTCCTGACGTAAATGCTCGAACTGCCTGTGCAGTTCCTCTCTGCGAGTCTATGGCACAAACTTCTCCAGGAATAATACGGAGAACTCATGCCATGAAAGTGGTGCTGCACTAGCTGGTCTGCTCCACTCATATGTCTCCCGCCATCTGAAGGTTGCTCCGGTCAGTTGAAAAGTAGTAAATGAGACCCTACTACTCTCCAGAATACCTGTTGTATGAAGAATCTACTAGCATCTATCCAAGAAATCTTGAGCATCCTCTAACTCAGTTCCATTGAAAGATGGAGGACGAAGTCTCCCAAACCTCTCTAATCTCTTCTGCTCCTCGCCATTCATATTAGGACACATCTGGGCCTGAGCAGCTGCAACCGGCTGGACTGGTACTGCCCCCTGTATCTGAAGTCCCCGCACTACCTGCTCTGGAGTACCGGCGACAGGGGTATAAGTACCTCCCCCGGCCTGAGAAGTGGCTGGTGCTGCCTGAACCGAAACCACCTGAGCAAGGCCAGTGCAAACAGTCAATAGCTGGGCTAAAGCCTCCTGAAGGCCTAGAAACACAATAGGCATAGCCGGTGCCTAAGATGGTCCCACCGGCTCATCTATACCTGGAACGTGCTCCTAAGTTGGAGCAACTGGTGGTTCTACAGGTGCTGCTCCAACTGCTATACGAGCTAGACCTCGACCTCTACACGGGCCCGGCCTCTACCGGCCCCGGCCTCTCGTGGCCCTAACTGGCGGCACTGGTGGCTAACCATCCGATCTGATAGTACGTGCCCTCACTATCTGTGAGAGAATAGAATAACAGAAATTTAGTTTCCGGAATCAACAAATTCTCACGAAAAATACAAGAAAGTGAAATTTTCCTAAGGGTTCGGCAGCCTCTCGAAAATAAGTACAGACGTCTCCGTACCAATCTGCAAGACTCTACTAAACCTGCTCATGACTTGTGAGACCTATGTAACCTAGGCTCTGATACCAACTTGTCACGATCAAAAATATCACCTGTGTTGATGGCGCCTATTTAATACTAGGTAAGCCGACAACCTCAATAAACCATGATTTCTTTTAAGTTTGAAAATACAATAAATAATTTAAGAGTAAAATTTCACAAACTTTTGTTACAACATACTATATTTATACAATAAACTCCCAAAACCCAGTGTCACTGAGTACATGAGCCTCTAAATGAAAACACAATATAAAAATACTATCTGAAAATATAGAATAGCACAATTAACTAAAAAGAAAGAGAGTCAAGGTCTGCGGACGCCGAGTAGCTACCTGGATAGTCTCCAACAGATAAATCCACAAATCTAGCAACTACCGTATCCGGAAGTACCTGGATCTGCACCACGAAGTGTAGAGTCTAGTATGAGTACAACTGACCCAATGTACTCAATAAATAACAAGTTTAACCTTTTGAGTGAAAGTAGTGACAAGCTCAACAATTACAGTCCATTCATAGAAAATAATAGTACAGAAATGTAGGCATGCTTTCAAGTTCAACAGTTAAACTCAATACAAGAAAATATATCAAATCTTGATGATATGAGGAATATGACATGTCTATGTCTACATGCCAATGTACATGCCATATGTGATACAACATAATGAAAATCTCACGCACTCACACACTCAGAGTACTTAATCATTCAGTATTGTACGGGAAAAATCCAGCCCAGGGAAGATTTATCCCTCAATATATAATATCAACTGCACTCACTGTGAGGGGTGCAGACTCCGGAGGGGCTCCTTCAGCCCAAGTGCTATAGTAATAAGCCATTTAGGCCTGCTGTGGCGTGCAGCCTGATCACATAACAATAAAGCCCATAAAGCTTGTTGCGGCATGTAGCCCTGACCATTCCGCACAATGCACACCTCAAAATAAGGTATGAAACAGTCGACTACAATTATAGTAACCCAACGAAAAGTCGGGATCGAATCTACAGGGAGCTAGATGGGAGTTAGGAGTATATATTCTAATGTGTGAATTTGCACTATCTTAATTTATACTTCCACAAAATGGTTTTGTTGCTATTTCTATTTTAAAACTAAAGATTTCAAAGTAAAGGAATAAAACTAGGATAATTGCTTTTGTTGTTTTTCAAGTTTGTAAAAATCCTAAGGCTATGACCATCACCTAGGTGTTCGCCTAATGGGATAAAAACCTTAATGCTTGTTTTGTTGATCGGGGTGTATTATAGCTATCAACTCTCAAAAACCCGCTCAATACCTCTCGATCAGAGAGTGGTTTTGTCTAATTTGGCTTTCTCAAGTCCAAATGGGTATCACACAAAACGGTTGATAAAAGCTCAAGTTAGGTTATTGCTATCTCTAGGTTGAACCCTTTAATTGGGTTAATCAATCTCTCGATTGACCCAATTTCTTGTTAACCAAGATTTCCTAGACTTAGTCTCTTTTTATTAAGTAGAGACTAAGTCAAATAGGCATGAGCTAATGTTTGTAACCATTAATTCCACAAATTAAAGCATAAACAAGGCTAAATAATAAACACGCAATCATAAACAAGCACTAAATTAGATACCCATAAGGTTTACACACTAGGGTTGGATCATAACCCTAGTAAAAATCTAGCTACTCATGCTTGAAATTGAAGAAATAGAAGAAGAAATACTAATTAAACTCATATTGTAAAGTTATAATGATAAAATCTATAGTAAAATACTCTAAAATATAGAAAACTTCCAAAAAAAAAGGCAAAGAAAAACGGCTACAGGACTTGCTGATGTCAAAAGTTGACCTAATTTTATGAAACTCGTCTATTTATATAAGGCTGAAAATTTCGGTCAAAATACCCGTCGGGAGGTTCTATGGCCGCACAATTCCATGTGAGGTCCGCAGAATTCTTCATCTTGTAGGAGCTGGGATTCTGCGGCCGCACACTTCTGAACTGCGGTCGCGAGACAATATTTCTGCGGTTTGCAGATTTAGAACTGCGGCTGCAAACTAGTTTTCTGCTGTCCGCACTTTTATGTCTGCGACCGCAAGGCACTTCTCTGTGACCGCACAATTCTTGTGCAGTCCGCAATTCAGAGGGACTTGAAACTTGGAAATTTGCACATTCTCCGAAGTTGATCTCAAGCTCTTCGTTTGTGGCCACACAATTCCTGTGTGGTCCGCAGTTTGCTAGAAAGTCTGCTGGGATTTCCTTTGTTGTTTGCAGCCGCGGATGGAATTCTACGGACCGCAATTTCTTCTACAGACCGCACTTTGTATGCTTCTATACTCTTTTGATGCTTTAAGCTCATACTACTCCTTTTTTAGTCGAATTTTATCTCGGGAGTCCAAATTTCAACATTCCTGCAATTTTGCACTTTTCATTAGTTTTGGAAACATAATTCAATGCTTTTAGACTAAGATAAAAGCAAAAAGGTGCTAATAAGTAGTCAAAATCCCCACTTATCAAGCCCCGATCCATATAATAATAAAAATATATATAAAGCCAATATGGCTTGCTGCAGCGTGCAGCTCGATCCCATAAATATCACTTGAAATCTCCAGTCTTTCGGGCTCACAATGATACGAAACTCAGCCCGACATGATGTTATGATGTATCAATGAACGATAATAGAGACTGAGATATGATATGCAATTGATGGATGTGACTGAGTAATAAATTATAATTTAAACATATAATTCAACAGCAACCCAACCCTGTGGGTCCCAAAATATCGACACGTAGCCTAAACAAGATCTTTAATACGAGTCTCAGCTTAATTTCTCTAGCACGTGGGGAACATGTGAATAATGATATGATTCTTTGATTATGTAACACTACGGAATTTATTTAAGTCACAATTTCTATGGTGCACGCCCACAGGCCCGTCACCTAGCATGTGCATCATCTCCAAACAGTTCATGTAACACGTAATTCAGAGATTCATACCCTCTGAATCAAGTTTAGAAGTGTTACTTACCTCAAACCGTGCAAGTTCTTTATTCAAATATGCCCTTGGCTTACGATTCGGCCTCTGAACGCCTCGAATCTAGTCACAATTAATTCGATACAATCAATCCAAATTATAAGAATCAATTCCATATGAAAATAATAAAATTTCCAACAAAATCTGAAATTCAACTCAAAAATTGTCAGTGGGGCCCACATCTCGGAACCCGACAAAAGTTACAAAATATGAAAGCCCATTCAACCACGAGTCCAATCATACCAAATTTACCAAATTCCGACATCAACTCGACCTTCAAATCTTCAAACCTAATTTTCAAATCCCTAGGCCCAAATCCTCGAATTTCACCTCAAAAACATGTAATCTAGTCGAAATATGCAACGATAATTCAATATTATTGACTAACAATGATCACAAGTGATTTACCTCAAGTTTTCCCTTGAAATCCCTCTGAAACATCACATCAACCCATGTTGGAAATGTCAAAAAATGCCAAAATCCCGCAACCCCTATAATTTATTCTGTCCAGGGGTTTTCGCATCTGCGGCTCACTTGGCTGCATCTGCGGTCCCGCAGATGCGAGGATTGCCTCTGCTTCTGCATCCTCTCACGCTTCTGCGGACAAAAAGTCCACTTCTGCGGACTCGCTTCTGCGAAAAGCTGTCTGCTTTTGCGAAGTAGTTTGCTCCTTCGCGTTTCGCTTCTGCGATCAACAAGCCGCTTCTGTGGCTTCGCAGATGCGGAAAAATCTCCGCACCTGCGCGTACCACTCAGCCCCTCGCCAGGCCGCTTCTGCGATTCCTATCTCGCTTCTACGAGCTCGCACCTGCGAGCAAAATTCTGCAGGTGCGATTGCACCAGAAGGCAAAATTTCCAGATTTTTCCTTAAGTCCAAATTTGATCCGTTAACCATCCGAATCCATCCGAGGTCCTCGGGACCTTAACCCAAAAACAACAAGTCCTAAAACATCATACAAACTTAGTCGAGGCCTCAAATCACATCAAACAATGCTAAAAACACGAATCATATCCCCATTCAAGCTTAATGAAACTAAAAAATTCCTACTTCTACATTCGATGCCGAAACCTATCAAATCAATTCCGATTGACCTCAAATTTTGTACATAAGTCATAAATGACATAACAAACCTATTTCAATTTCCATAATCGGCCGACCTTGATATCAAAAAGTCAACTCCCGATCAAACTTCCAAACTTTAAATTTTCTATTTTCGCCATTTCACTCCTAATTTAATTACGGACTTCCAAATAATTTTTTGGACACACTCTTAAGTCCAACATCACCATACGGAGCTATTGAAATCGTTAAAATTCTATTTGATGTTATTTTCACATAAGTCAATATCCGGTCAACTATTTCAACTTAAATTTTAAATCTTGGAATTAAATGTTCCAATTCATTTCGAAACTTCCCCGACAAATCATATAATCCCAATCGAGCATAAAAAGTTCAGTAAATAGGGAAACAGGATTGTAAAACTTAAAACGACCAGCCAGGTCGTTACATAATAGTATGTAGAGATACAAAACTACAATTCATAACCAACAATAGAAAATAGGAAGAAGAAAGAAAAAACTCGTGGTAGAATTTTTCTCCTTGCTCCTAGAGTATTTTTGCCTCCAAAGGTGTTGCTTAACCCTAAAGTAGTGTCTCTCCCTCCAAAGTTATGTAAAAATCATGTTTAGCGTGTATTTAGATGACCTAGGTAGGGTGGAGGGCCGTCCAATACAATCCAATCCAATCTCGGATAGGAGAACTGGAATCCACGTCTGCTTTCGCGCATCGCGCACCCATGGACGCGGACTCGACTTTTGCAATTTTCCAGTTCGCGAAGCAATCCGTACCTTCGCTTCACTTCGTTGTTTTGGGCCTTCAGTTTTCTCCTTTTTCGCGTCCGTTTTCATGCCACACGTAAGATTGGACGAGCTCCAAATTCTTTCCATCTCTTTCTTTTTGTGTCAAATTGTCATCTTTTGATCATTTATCCTCCAAACTCATTCCTACACATAAGAAATATATAATATGCATATTTCACTTCAAAAACAATGTAATCTCCTCCAACTCACACAAGAATTAATATGCAAATATACTCAAAAATATGCGTTGTTCATCATTTATCACCCACTTTTTAGTTTGAATTAAGATTCGTAGATAATATTTAATTGTCGACTAGATAATCAAACTATTAATCACTTGATATAACTAAAGAACCAAATACGAATAATCAATAAAAGCAATTTAAAATATGAATAACAGTGGTTAAAATTTCATAACCTTAGAATTAAGGAGCTTAGCTGCATATATATTCATGATAGGAAATCCACCTTCCCTGCTTTTGATCAATGACGACTTTCAAGCATTTTTCAAATGAAAATTGCTTAATTAGGAATTTCCAATAAACAAACAATATTCATATATAGGTTAGGATCAGAACTCTTGGAAAACATAAAAGTTCATTAAACAAAGTTGATGAATATAAATTCATGAGTTTGTGAATCATACAATCATAAGAGAAAGTACATTCTTCAAATTCATTATCTCAAAGGTGCGTAATAAATATCCCTTATAAGTTCAAAAAAGGAATACATATTTACATTATCTTCAGCAAAAGGATTTGGAACATTTGGAAATTCTACGCTAGATCCAAATAACCATTGACGAGTAAAGTTGCAATCAAATTCCAAAAATGTGGTTTCACAAGTAAATAATGCCTGTAAACTTTATAATATTCTGGATTAGTTTCACTAAAAGTGATTGTCAAAATCTTCCTTGCTATATTTGTGTAGTTTGTCTCTGCCATTCTAATTGTTATAAGTTCAAGTTGGGACTTACTTATTGCCCAAGGAGCCTCTGAATCATTTTCCATAATATTATAGCAAAATTCTCTTACAGTAGAGGATTCACAAGCTTTTTGAATTATTTCAGCGACGGCATTTGCTCTTAAATTTGCACCAAATGGATCAACACTTAATAGAAAAATCAAGACTGGTGAGATTGATGAAGAAGTAGAAACTGATCTCCCCAATTTTTCTCTCTCTTTGATCTATCCCAATTTCTTTTTTTGAGGTTATAAATATTTGTTGGTTTGATATAAAAAATGTATAAAATTTAATTAGTAACAAATCTTAGTGTAGAAATTTTCTTGGAAAGTTAAAACTATAATTTTAATGATTTTACCTATTACAAACTGAAATATCTGATTCCTATTTTATATGAGATTATGATATTCTAAATTTGCCTCTATTGTAATAGTTAACATCTTAAATTGATATATATATATATATATATATATATATATATATATATATATATATATAT
>MCJB01015418.1:62035-86434 GCA_002018475.1 Nicotiana obtusifolia | reverse complement strand
TTTATTTTAAGACTAATTGAACTAGTGAGTGAAACAACCAACGATGAATCCCCAATTTTACTTATATCAGAAATTGTATGAATGTGTTTCTTTCTACTTTGAGCACATGAATTCAATTTCTTCTTGGAAAAAGTTTTAGTTTTATTTAATTCCATGTTGAAGCGAACCGTTTTATTTGGTTTTTATATTAAAATTATGCCGTAAAATTAAATCTACATTTCAAAATTAGTGTACCTCTTTAATTTAATTTCGTCTTACTTAAACTTTAATATTACAAGATAGTCTGTTGAGACAAAAGAGGATACAAATTAACTTTTTTTCAGAAAAAGTGATATATATGTTTCCTTCATTAATTTTACCAATTTAAAATTTATGACATATTAAACAAATTATAACCCCAATTAATATCTTTCTTTTTTATGTTTACATTAGAGATTGGTAGAACACAAGTGGATCTAAGATTACAAGAAGATGGATACATTATTATGAAAAGTAGTTTTACGATATAAACTAAACAGGTTCAACCTTTTAAATTTTACCATTGAACTCATTATGCTTTTGAAATTATGTCACGACCTGGAATTCCCACCCTCGGGCGTCGTGATGGCGCCTACTAGTGAAAGCTAGGCAAGCCAGTCAATCGGACTAATTACCACGTTTCTATTTACTAATTCATTACATCACAAATGCATCAACTGAAAAGCAGTAATTCAACAAGCGAAATAAACACAAAGTTAATACATTACACAACTATCGCCGATAAACTATCCACAACGGTCTACCCGGGATCTGGTGTCACAGTTTCACAGAATATTTAAGAGTACTACAAACAGGGTCTGAAGAATATAACAAAATGTTGTTTCTGGACTATATAGAAGAAACAAATACAAGAAATGGACGGGGGACTCCAAGATCCGCGGACGTCTGCAGAACTACCTTGGGTCGCCTGAAAATCAGAGGCTGGAAGCTTCCTGCTGTTCGAAGCCTGCGGCACTGGGATCTCCACAAAAGAGTACAGAGTGTAGTATCAGCACAACTGACCCCATGTGTTGGTAAGTGCCTGGCCTAACCTCGGCGAGGTAGTGACGAGGTTAGGACCAGACTCCAGATAAACCTATGCAATTTTAAGCATATATGTATCTACAACAGAAGATAAAATACATAAACAATTTAAACAGGGAAAAGGAAAACGTACATCGGAATAGCAGACAAATAAAACGAAACGAATCATCAATGAATAAGAAAGAAAACTGCAATTCAGCCTTTAACACAATGAAATGTAATACAATCCACCATTTTTCCTCCAGTAACCTCTTGTTGCAGGCGTGCAACCCGTTCCCACTTACAGTAACCTCTTATGGCAGGCGTGCCACCCGCTCCCACATACATCACATCCCGTGGCAGGCGTGCCACCCGCTCTCACTTACAATATATACTGTGGTAGGCGTACCACCCGCTCCCACTTTCATAATATCTCGTGGCAGGCGTGCCACCCGCTCCCACTTACAATATATACCGTAGTAGGCGTACCACCCGCTCCCACTTTTATCATCACAATAATCACAAGAAATCCCGGCAAGGGAACATATCAACATAACAGCTTCCCAGCAAGGGAACAAATAACAGCAAACAATCATCCTGGCCAGGGGGAATTCAGCTATAACCAAACCAAACTTGACTCCTATTTAACTCAATCAATGTTATTACTCAATTACAGTCGAAGCTCTACAATTAACCTCCTAACCCAATTATCATTTTATTAACTCTAGACACGACTCTACTAATGTGACACTGGACCCTTTAAACCTCTACAAACTCCTTAGACACTACCCACAAATTTTGACACTGGACCCTTTAGAATCCCACGAACTCCACGCTCAACTAGTCTAGTTAACCATCGACTTTATACCGAACAAAAGAAGGATAGAACCATAACCAAGAGGAACAACTAAAATGAAGCAACCTTGTGGTAGGCGTACCACCCGCCCTCAATTACAATATCTTGTGGCAGGCGTGCCACCCGCTCCCACATGCATCATATCACACCAAATCAAGGATAATATTCAACAATTCGAAATAATAGTCACACAACGATTATCCATATACGACCCACGGTCATGCGTGACACCAACATATAGATACTCGTCACCATGTCTATACGTTGTTCTCAACAAGGGGAAATTTAACAAATAAGACACGATTTCTAATCCCTCGAGCTAAGGTTAGAACAAACACTTACCTTGCTTCGCAATAACCTCCGAGAATTCCAAAAATTCTTCGAGTCCAACCTCTTAGGAACCCTCACGAACTTTAGGCGAACTCAATTGGAGCTAACAAGCTACAACTTGGTAGGGTGCCTTAACTCAACTGCAATTCTTGGAACAATTTTGCAGCAATTTGAGCTGGGTCTTTGGTGTCAGAGAGTGGGGTTTCTTGTAATAAATGTTGGGGTTTGAAGGGAGTGATTCTATGGTTGTTTTTCAGCTTAAACTGGGGCTATTTTCTGGCGAGTTGCAGCTGGTTCTTGGTGGGTTTAAATGGGGAAAGCTGGGCTGGTAAATGGGAGGTTGATGACTATATTTTGGATATGTTTTCACGGATTTTGGGGTTGTTTCAAGGTGATTTTGGAGGTTGATTTGTTGGGGTTTGGGGGTGTTATGGAGAGGTTTCTGAGGTAATTGACGAAATAAGGGGGGGTTTGCATGTTAGGGTTCCTAGTTCCTATTTATAGTAGGTCAAAATTCGAAACAAAATAAAAGTTCAGGTGTCCAGAATGCGATCGCATTCTGGTCGCAAACTCATCATGCGGTCCGCATTTGAGCCGCATTTCTGGCATGGCATTCGGCCCAAAACTCTGCCTCACTCTGCGTTCTCACTGTGGGATTTGCGGTCCGTATTTTAGAAATGCGGTCCGCATTTCTCACCGCATTTTTGACATAAAACTTGTCCAGTTCTCTGTTTCACTCTGCGACGCAGGCAGCGTGATTTGCGGTCCGCGTTCCTGAAATGTCGTCCGCATCAGACAGCATTTCTGACATGAACCTTTGCCCAGAAATCTGTCCAAGTATGCGACGCCCATGTAAGATATGCGGTCCGCATGTCTGAAATGCGACCGCATATCCTGCATTTTTTACCTTTTTGAACTCTTTTCTTAATTATTAGATTCTTATACCTCATACCTCACAAGAATGTTAAAATTGCATAATTACAAAGAGGAATTTGCTCTTAAAACAAGCCAAGTCTAAACAATTAGTATCTTATGTGTTTCTACAACACATCGGGCCGTTACATTTTCCCCCTCTAAGACAACCGTTCGTCCTCGAACAGGCAGGATAAAGAAGTACCTAAGTCGGGGAAAAGATATGGATAACGGCTCTGCATATCGGACTCGGACTCCTTGGTCGATGCCTCAGGAGGCTGACCTCTCCACTGAACACGAACAGAAGGAAAACTCTTCGATCTCAGCTGACGGACTTGCCAGTCTAAAATAGCCACTGGTTCCTCCTCATAAGACAAGTCCTTGCCCAGCTGAACGATGCTGAAATCTAGCACGTGAGTTGGATCGCCGTGATATTTCCGGAGCATGGACACATGAAAAACCGGATGTACGGCTGATAAGCTTGGCGGCAATGCCAGTCTATAAGCCACCTCCCCACCTCGATCTAGAATTTCGAACGGACAATGAACCTAGGGCTAAGCTTGCCCCTCTTCCCAAATCTCATCACGCCTTTCATAGGCGACACCCGGAGTAATACCCGTTCACCAACCATAAAAGACATATCTCATGCCTTACGATCCGCATAGCTCTTTTGCCTGGACTGAGCTGTACGAAGCCTTTCCTGAATGATTTTGACCTTGTTCAAGGCCTCCTAACCAGATCTGTGCCTAACAACCGAGTCTCCCCCGGCTCAAACCACCCAACCGGAGTTCGACACCGCCTACCATATAATGCCTCATAAGGAGCCATCTGAATGCTCGACTGGTAGCTGTTATTGTAGGAGAACTCTGCTAATGGAAAAAACTGGTCCCACGACCCTCCAAAGTCAATAACACAAGCTCGGAGCATATCCTCCAATATCTGAATAGTCCGCTCGGACTGTCCGTGCGTCTGAGGATGAAACGCTGTGCTTAACTCAACCTAGGTGCCCAACTCTCGCTGAACTGCCCTCCAAAAACGCGAAGTGAACTGCGTACCCTGGTCAGAAATAATAGATACCGGCACCCCATGAAGGCGAACAATTTCTCGGATATAAATCTCGGCTAACCTCTCAGATGAATAGGAGGCTGCCACAGGGATGAAATGTGCTGACTTGGTCAGCCTGTCAACAATGACCCAAATTGCGTCGAACTTCTTCCGGGTTCGCGAAAGTCCAACAACGAAATACATAGTGATTCGTTCCCATTTCCAATCAGGGAGTTCAATTCTCTAGAGTAGCCCACCAGGTCGCTGATGTTCGCACTTGACCTGCTGGCAATTCAAACACCGAGCTACTTATGCAGCTATATCCTTCTTCATTCTACGCCACCAATAATGCTGTCGCAAATCCTGATACATCTTTGCGGCGCCCGGATGAATAGAATACCTGGAGCTATGGGCCTCCTTCAAAAATTAACTCCCGAAGTCCCTCTACATTGGGCACACAAACTCGACCCTGTAATCTCAAAATTCTGTCGTCGCCTAAGGTGACCTGCTTGGCACCCCCTCGCTGCACCGTGTTCCTAAGAACACACAAATGAGGATCATCCAACTGTCGATCACGTATTCGTTCCAACAATGAAGAATGAGCGACCGTGTAAGCTAATACCCGATTAGGCTCAGAAATGTCCAATGTCACAAATCGATTGGCCAAAGTCTGAACGTCCAAAGCAAGTGGTCTTTCACTGACAGGAATATAGGCGAGACTGCCCATACTGGCTGACTTTCTACTCAAGGCATCGGCCATCACGTTGGCCTTTCCCGGGTGGTATAGGATAGTGACATCATAGTCCTTTAACATCTCCAACCACCTCCTCTGCCTCAAATTTAAGTCCTTTTGCTTGAACAGGTACTGAAGGCTCTTATGATCCGTGAACACCTCACACGGCACGCCATATAAGTAGTGCCTCTAAATCTTCAAGGCATGAATTATGGCCGCCAATTCTAAATCATGCACCGGATAGTTTTTCTCATGAGCCTTCAACTGCCTCGAAGCATAGGCAATGACCTTGCCCTCTTGCATTAACACTGCGCCGAGCCCAATACGAGAGGCATCACAATAAACTGTGTAAGGCCCTGAGTCTGTGGGCAAGACTAACACTGGTGCCGTGGTCAGAGCTGTCTTGAGCTTTTGAAAGCTCGCCTCACACTCATCTGACCACCTGAACTGGGCACCTTTCTGGGTCAACTTGGTCATCGGGGCTGCAATAGATAAGAACCCCTCCACAAACCGACGATAGTATCCTGCCAATCCCAAGAAACTCCGGATCTCTGTAACTGACGCCGGCCTAGGCCAGTTCTTGATTGCCTCAATCTTCTTCGGATCAACCTGAATACCGTCTACCGATACAATATGACCCAGAAATGTAACCGAACTCAACCAGAATTCACACTTTGAAAACTTAGCATACAACCAACTATCCCTCAGGGTTTGAAGAACCACTCTGAGGTGTTGCTCGTGCTCCTTCTGGCTGCAGGAATATACTAGAATGTCGTCGATGAAGACTATCACGAATGCATCCAGATAAGGTCTGAACACTCGGTTCATCAAATCCATAAAAGCCGCTGGGGCATTTGTCAACCCGAAAGACATAACTAAGAATTCATAATGCCCGTACCGAGTACAGAAAGCTGTGTTAGGGACATCGGATGCCCTAATCTTCAACTGATGGTAGCCACACCTCAAATCAATCTTTGAAAATACCCTGGCACCCTGGAGCTGATCAAACAAATCATCGATCCTCGGCAATGGATACTTATTCTTGATTGTAACCTTGTTCAATTGTCGGTAATCGATGCACATTCTCATTAACCCGTCCTTCTTTTTAACAAACAACACGGGCGCACCCCAAGGTGAAACACTGGGTCTAATGAAACCCTTCTCGAGCAAGTCTTGCAACTGCTCTTTCAAGTCTTTTAACTCTGGCGGGGCCATGCGATACAGCTGAATAGAAATAGGTTGAGTGCCCGGAGCCACATCAATGCAAAAGTCAATATCCCTGTCGGGTGGCATCCTCGGCAGGTCGGATGGGAAAACCTCGGGAAACTCACGAACCACAGGCACAGATTCAATAGAGAGGACCTCAGCACTGGAATCACGAACGTGAGCCAGATAAGCCAAACACCCCTTCTCGACCATAAGCCGAGCCTTCATATAAGAGATAATGCTACGAGTGGAATGATCAGGAGTCCCTTTCCACTCCAAACGGGGCATACCCGATAAAGCTAAGGTCACAGTCTTGGGATGGCAGTCCAGGATGGCATGGTAAGGTGATAACCAATCCATCCCCAATATGACATCAAAATCAACCATGTCTAAAAGCAATAAGTCCACATGGGTCTCAAGACTCCCAATCACTACAACACAGGAACGATGGACTCGATCTACCACAATGGAATCACTCACCGGGGTAGAAACATAAATAGGAACACTCAATGAATCACTAGGCATGGCAGATACGGTGCAAAATAAGAGGAGACATACGAGTAGGTAGACCCTGGATCAAATAGTGCCGAAGCATCGTTATCACAGACCAGAACCGTACCTGTAATCACTGCATCTGAAGCCTCTACCTCGGGTCGAGCTGGAAAAGCATAACATCGAGGCTGAGCCCCACCACCCTGAGCCACATCTCTAGGACGGCCTGCTGCTAGCTGGCCCCTACCTCTGCTTTGCCGACCTGAGCTCCACCTACAGTACCCCTATCTCTACCTCTAGCACCTCTACCCCTACCTCTAGCTAGCTGGGCGGGCTGCGGAACATCTGGTGCCTGTGTCATAACACGGGAATCCTGGTGTGGAGAGTTGCTTAAAGCACGACGGCAATACCTAGCAATGTGTCTCGTGTCGCCACACATGTAAGAAGCCCTAGGCTGCCGACTCTGGAAACTCTGTAGCGGTTGTGCACTGATAGACTGCTGATCTATATACTGCATCTGAGAACCGTGGTGACCTGAAGCACTGTGAGAAACCTGGAGAGCTGACTGAAAGGGCCTAGGAGGATGGCCTCTACCATATGAATCTCTGCTTCCAGATGAAGTACCAATGAATCTGCCTGAATGATGGGGCCTCTTATCCGACCCATGACCACCTCCATGCGACAGAACCATCTCGACTCTGCGGGCCACATTAACCGCCTCCTGGAAGGTAATCTCACTACCAGTCTCCCTAGCCATCTGAAGGCGAATCGGCTGAATGAGACCGTCAATAAATCTCCTCACCCTCTCCCTCTATGTAGGGAGTATGATAAGAGCATGCCGAGCCAAATCAATGAACCTGGACTCATACTGGGTAACTGTCATGGATCCCTGTTGGAGGCGATCAAACTGCCTCCGATAAGCCTCTCTCTGAGTGACGGGGAGAAACTTCTCCAGAAACAACTCTGTAAACTGCTCCCAAGTCAAAGATGGCAAACCGGCTGGCCTGGTCAAGCAATAATCCTTCCACCAAGTCTTGGCGGATCTGGACAGGCGAAATGCCGCAAAGTCTACCCCGTTGGTCTCAACAATACCCATATTCCTGAGGACCTCGTGGCAGCTGTATAGGAAGTCCTGGGGATCCTCCGAAGAAGCACCGCTAAAGGTAGTGGTGAAGAGCTTGGTGAACCTATCCAGTCTCCACAAAGCATCGGCGGACATGGCCGCCCCATTGCCGGCTTGAGCTACTGCTCCCGGCTGGACTGTCACAGCTGGCTGAACTGCTGGAACCTGAGCCTGGGGAACTACTTGCTCCGGAGTACGAGTAGCAGTAGTCTGAGCCCCTTCTCCAGCCTGAGGAATGGTTGGTGCTGCAGGAAGCAAGCCCGCTCGGGTGACATTCTCCATGAGGCCTACCAACCGGACCAAAGCATCCTGAAGAACTGGGGTAGCAATAAACCCCTCCGGGACCTGAGCCGGGCCCACCGGAACTGCTGGGGTCGGAACCTCCTCGTCAAGATCAATCTGAGGTTCCGCCATTGGTGCGGCTGCAGGAGGCTAAGCCCTGGCCCTGCCTCGACCCCTAGCATGACCATGGCCTCACCCTCTACCCCGCGTGGAAGCTGTTGTTGGGCTTTCAGGCTGTGGAGCGGTAGATGAGGAAGCGCGTGTTCTCGCCATCTGCGAAAGAACAGAGTAGGAATCCGATTAGCATTTGAGAAGCAAACTGCGTGATAAGAATGAACAAATGCGAAATTTTTCCTAACTTTGTAGCCTCTAGGGGATAAATACAGACGTCTCCGTACCGATCCCTCAGACTCTACTGAGTTTGTCTGTGAAATGTGAGGCCTATGTAAAACTAGGGCTCTAATACCAACCTGTCACGACCCGGAATTCCCACCCTCGGGCGTCGTGATGGCGCCTAATAGTGAAAGCTAGGCAAGCCAGTCAATCGGACTAATTACCACGTTTCTATTTACTAATTCATTACATCACAAATGCATCAACTGAAAAGCAGTAATTCAACAAGCGAAATAAACACAAAAGTTAATACTTTACACAACTATCGCCGATAAACTATCCACAACGGTCTACCCAAGATCTGGTGTCACGGTTTCACAAACCATTTAAGAGTACTACAAACAGGGTCTGAAGAATATAACAAAATGTTGTTTCTGGACTACATAGAAGAAACAGATACAAGAAATGGACAGGGGACTCCAAGATCCGCGGACGTCTGCAGAACTACCTTGGGTCGCCTTAAAAAACAAAGATTGGAAGCTTCCTGCTGTTCGAAGCCTGCGACACTGGGATCTGCACAAAAGAGTGCAGAGTGTAGTATCAGCACAACCGACCCCATGTGCTGGTAAGTGCCTGGCCTAACCCCGGCGAGGTAGTGACGAGGCTAGGACCAGACTCTAGATAAACCTGTGCAATTTTAAGCATATGTGTATCTACAACAGAAGATAAAATACATAAACAATTTAAACAGGGAAAAGAAAAACGTACATCGGAATAGCAGACAAATAAAACGAAACGAATCATCAATGAATAAGAAAAAAAACTGCAATTCAGCCTTTAACACAATGAAATGTAATACAATCCACCTTTTATCCTCCAGTAACCTCTTGTTGCAGGCGTGCAACCCGTTCCCACTTACAGTAACCTCTTGTGGCAGGCGTGCCACCCGCTCCCACATACATCACATCCCGTGGCAGGCGTGCCACCCGCTCCCACTTACAATATATACTGTGGTAGGCGTACCACCTGCTCCCACTTTCATAATATCTCGTGACAGGCGTGCCACCCGCTCCCACTTTCATAATATCTCGTGGCAGGCGTGCCACCCGCTCCCACTTTCATCATCACAACAATCACAAGAAATCCCAGCAAGGGAACATATCAACATAACAGCTTCCCAGCAAGGGAACAAATAACAGCAAACAATCATCCTGGCCAGGGGGAATTCAGCTATAACCAAACCAAACTTGACTCCTATTTAACTCAATCAATGTTATTACTCAATTACAGTCAAAGCTCTACAATTAACCTCCTAACCCAATTATCATTTTATTAACTCTAGACACGACTTTACTAATGTGACACTGGACCCTTTAAACCTCTACGAACTCCTTAGACACTACCCACAAATTTTGACACTAGACCCTTTAGACTCCCACGAACTCCTCGCTCAACTAGTCTAGTTAACCATCGACTTTATACCGAGCAAAAGAAGGCTAGAACTATAACCAAAAGGAACTACTAAAATGAAGCAACCTTGTGGTAGGCGTACCACCTGCCCTCAATTCACAATATCTTGTGGCAGGCGTACCACCCGCTCTCACATGCATCATATCACACCAAATCGAGGATAATATTCAACAATTCAAAACAATAGTCACACAACGATTATCCATATACGACCCACGGTCATGCGTGACACCAACATATAGACACTCGTCACCATGCCTATACGTTGTTCTCAACAAGGAAAAATTTAACAAATAAGACACGATTTCTAATCCCTCGAGCTAAGGTTAGAACAAACACTTACCTTGCTTCGCAATAACTTCCTAGACTTCCAAAAATTCTTCGAGTCCAACCTCTTAGGAACGCTCACGAACTTTAGGCGAACTCAATTGGAGCTAACAAGCTACAACTTGGTAGGGTGCCTTAACTCAACTGCAATTCTTGGAACAATTTTGCAGCAATTTGAGCTGGGTCTTTGGTGTCAGAGAGTGGGGTTTCTTGTAATAAATGTTGGGGTTTGAAGGGAGTGATTCTATGGTTGTTTTTCAGCTTAAACTGGGGCTATTTTCTGGCGAGTTGCAGCTGGTTCTTGGTGGGTTTAAATGGGGAAAGCTGGGCTGGTAAATGGGAGGTTGATGACTATATTTTGGATATGTTTTCACAGATTTTGGGGTTGTTTCAAGGTGATTTTGGAGGTTGATTTGTTGGGGTTTGGGGGTGTTATGGAGAGGTTTCTGAGGTAATTGACGAAATAAGGGGGGTTTTGCATGTTAGGGTTCCTAGTTCCTATTTATAGTGGGTCAAAATTCGGAACAAAATAAAAGTTCACGTGTCCAGAATGCGATCGCATTCTGGTCGCAAACTCATCATGCGGTCCGCATTTGGGCCGCATTTCTGGCATGGCATTCGGCCAAAACTCAGCCTCACTCTGCGATCTCACTGTGGGATTTGCGGTCCGCATTTCTCACCGCATTTTTGACATAAAACTTGTCCAGTTCTCTGTTTCACTCTGCGACGCAGGCAGCGTGATTTGCGGTCCACGTTCCTGAAATGCGGTCCGCATTTCAGACAGCATTTCTGACATGAACCTTTGCCCAGAAATCTGTCCAAGTATGCGACGCTCATGTAAGATATGCGGTCCGCATGTCTGAAATGCGACCACATATCCTGCATTTCTTACCTTTTTGAACTCTTTTCTTAATTATTAGATTCTTATACCTCATACCTCGCAAGAATGTTAAAATTGCATAATTACAAAGAGGGATTTGCTCTTAAAACAAGCCAAGTCTAAACAATTAGTATCTTATGTGTTTCTACAACACATCGGGCCGTTACAAATTATAAGTTCAAAATTAATTTTTTTGAAATAATAATATTTTACGATTTGCATACATCTATACTCCGTATTGAAAAAATTGGGATCAGTCAAAACTCATCGACTATATGCTACATCCTTCGATGTTACTATATATATATATATATATTATATAAAGTTTTATGGTGATTAAATTTGAATAATGAATTCAGACATGGAAATTTGAATGAACAAAGCAAAGGAAGAAATAAAAAGAAATAGAAAAGTACATAATTAAAACGCAAGAAGGGACACCCGACATTTTGGACACTTACGAGATCAAGCTAAAGCAAGAACGAAAAATAAATCAAGATTTAAGGAGTACGAATTCAAAGTATCTGTCCGTTGAATTTAAGATTATTGTTTGCGACTAGATCCAAGATCAAGCTTAAAGACCCTTAAATTTATCTTTGTTTTTTTTGAAAAGAAGAATTAGTAGAACTATAAAGATAGTAATATTTAGGATATTTGGAATAAAATACTACACTTCTTACAATATTTTCTAACCTTGATTATTTTCTTGACGTGAATTTAATGTATTTCCTTGAAAATTGAAATCATTCATATACAAATACACAAATATACAAATATATAATATAATCTTAATATTTTATGGGAAGTCATTAACTGTTTGTTTTGAAAGCCATCAGGTAATTGGAATTGGTACAATTACTAAGGTAGTAATTACACAGTATTGTAATTACAGCGACATGTTTGTTTGCCATAATGTAAATACAGTGTAGTTACAAATGTCCTGTCTGATTGCACAAGTGTAATTACCCAGTTAGATTAAATATTAAATGAAATACTTATCAAAATTTAAGAGTTAATATAATAAATATATGCCTATAAGTAATTTCTTATAAGTATAAATGATATTGGATTTGGTATTTAAGAAGCATATTTTTTTGAATATACATTAATTAATAATTATATATTTATAACTAATATTATAAAAAATAATTGATATATATTATCCAAATTAATAGTATTTAGTTTAATTAATTATAAAAACTAAAAACATACATTTTGTAAGAACATCATGGAATACATGTTTGATAAAATAAATTAATATTTATAAATTTAATGTCATAACAAGCCAATACTACTAAAGCAAGTAAATTGGAACCATAAATATAACACAATTTCAAAATTTTAAAAAAAAATAGTTTAACATATGTCAAATTCCAGCATAATAAAAATAAGTTCCAATACAACTTAAGATTAGGAAACATAATAAGTTTATAACCTCATTCAACAACGAAATTCTACTATAATGATATCACTCATATATGCCAAGTTTGTGAATGACTCATTATTTCTAATATTAGGAGGTATAGTTTCAAAAACTAGAATAATAACGCAGTTACGTTAAATGAATACGAACAATTACAGGGATCATAAGGTAAAAGTAAAAAATAAAATATAAATAATGTACAAAAAAATATATTGTAAAATAAAAAAAATTTAAAAATTTAAAATTTAAAATGAAAAAGAAATTAAAATAATGGAAATAAAAGTTATAAAGAAAATAAATTAAAATAAAAACAAAAAAAAATTAAAAAGTAACCTTGTAATTACACAGTGTAATTACCACCAATTCTCACATCCCCTTGAGAATTGGAGAGTGTAATTACACCTCTCCAATTACACTCAATTCCATGTTTACTTGGCCAAACAAGCATGCCAAAGCGTGTAATTACACCCAATTACATTCAAATCTAATTTCAATGTGTAATTACTTGGCCACACCTTTAGAGCCTGTATGCAAAAGTTGATCAACACAAGGAGTAATTCCACAAGCTTTAATTTTGTTGTGAAATCTCTTTGCTATGAATTCGAGGCCTTGATTCATGGCTTAACGAAGGAATTATTGACATTCTTTTTATGAAGAGGTAAGTTTCTATTGACGTAGTGTAGGATTTTGTAGAGAAGTTAATTACTATCTATTTTTCATTTTATTATTTGTTTCACTAATTAGTGTTAGTTTTGTGATTTAAGTTTGAAGATATAATTTGTTTAAATCACGAAATTAGAAAGTATGTAATATTTTTTTTCTTCCTTTTCACAGGTATATGAAGGTGCAAAAAGTGTGCGTTATAGCGAAGGGACACTGCACCGGCACATGAGAAAGCAACATACCCTCTTTTTAAAATTTTTTTTTTGCATTAACCCGTATTTCAATTAGACTTTTTATTTTTGAGGGCTTTTAGTTTGTAGTTTGTACTCATATGTTATTTTAGAATAATTATAGATGTATAGTTTTTTTTTTGTATGAATTTTGGTATTACGTTTCTCTTTTATTTCTGTGATGTTTGTGATTTACATAAGAGTACATTTAGTGGGAAAAAAATTAATTTGTCCAGGATTTGCCTTCCTATGAACAACATAATTATATTTTTTATCTATAAAATTAACTTAATATTTGATGACAATTAAAATTGTCACTAACTAAGACAATATAGAGACAAATTGGTCTTATCACTAATGAGACCATTCGTCGAGACCCAAAAATAGTTTCAACTACGAAATTTTGCCTTCTTCGACAAACAAATCTCTCTATTTTTATATATTTAGAGACGAAAGATTCCTTTTGTACATAAAGCACAACCAATTAGCGACGCTGTCACATTCTTTTAGCTACAAATTATATATAGCTTTAACGACAATTAATATCAATACTAATTAAAATTATAATTAGCGACAAATTAGAATCGTCAGTATTGAAGAACTTTTTAGCTACGATATGATGTTTTTAACTACAAAATTTTGGCATTTTTATGACCAACAAGTTCGTCATAAATACGACTTAATTGGGTTACGAAAAATATTTCGTAGTTAATACAACTTTATTTTGTGATGAAACTCAAACTTGTCTTTATATACTATTAGTGACGTGATTTCAGAGATGAAAATTGACAAAAAAAATTTTGTCATGGAAAAACATTTGTGACGAAATATGAATTTTACAGTGACAAAATAATTTATCACCAATAATCAAATTTGTTGTAGTGATAGACGAGGCATCTTTGAATAAAATCAAGGAGGATTTTCCGACAAAATATTTTTTTAAGTTGGAAGATTAGGGATGAGTGTGACTGGTGGACAGTGGGAAAAAACTTACATGCATCATTTGCGTAGTTTAAAGAAAGAGTCACAAATTGAAGTTAAAGCACACTTAAATTTAGATTAGTTAAGTACTAATTAACAATGGTTAAGTAAAATAATAGTAATAGTTTTCTCAAAATATATATATTTATACTAGATTCACATCCATTATATTGTAAAAGAAAAATTGAGCATTTTTGGCATTTTATATCCGTTAATTTAAAATCTTAAATCCATTTCTGATTGCGTAAAGATGGGATCGGGCATGATTGAGATTTTAGGAATGTGCACAGTGCATATCGGTGAATATATCCAAATAGAAAAAGCGAGTAAGTGAGTAATTAAATGGGGTTTCCTCCTTGTTTGCGACAGAAGCATGAGATGGTACTATCAAGCTTCATGTCACATGCATTTCTTCTCCATCAACGACAAGATAAGTAACGTACTACTTATGTTATTTATTAGGTAAAAGATTTCCAAAACAAGGGAAAAAATATTTAATAACCCATGCTTTTGTCTACCCTTCACATGTCCCAAGCAGATTTTAGGACCCCCACCAAGAGTTACGTGTCATAACCACAAACTAAAATCCTCCTTCTATTTCTCTTTTTTTTTTTTTTTTTTCTCTCTACAAATTTTAATTGCCAATATTTTTAACAGCTCTTGAATCTATTCATATGCCAATTTTCTAACTTAGATTTAAGCGTATTATAATATTTTATTCTTAATTATTCGATGTCTGAAATCTATTGATCTGACTAACCTGAATTCACATGATAAAAAGTTCTGATTAAGAAAAAAAGAACTTAGTATAATAATGTTATTACATGTAAGCGTCCTTGAACCCTTTCTAATTATTAACATGGATGAGGATCACATTGAAGTTTACTTACTCCTCAGCCAAAAAAAAAGAATTTTTTATAAAGGAAAAACCAAACAATCTATGGGCTCACTTTAGCAGTTTGGCATTAAATAAGTTAAATCATCATGAACAACGCGGTTATGTTCTCATGATACAGTTATTTTTGGTCTACACTAAATGCTAGCCAGTACTTACGCTTTTATAGAAATTTCCATTCCAAAATCTAGCTTCAATATCCCCAAATAAATTTCATAAGACTTTTCAGAAGGCAAAGTCAATTTTTTTTTAAAGTACAAAAACTCTAAAGAAACTGTGTTTGCTTGAGTTAAATCTTGGAAAAAACGATTTTTTATCAAGATTTCCAAACTCACTTCTTAAAATCTTTTGAAAACTCAAAATTAGTTTCTGGAGCTTTCAGTTTTTTGATAGATTCAAGAAACTAAGTTCGAGAATATTTTTTAAAAAGGTGTATGGGGTCGGATACGATCGAGCACATAAGAAACACCGGTCTTGGGTTACGATTATCGGTGTAACTTGAGATCGGCCTCCTGTAGATCGAGACCGGCATCTCGAGAAGGGAAGTTCGAGGTCAGGCATCATCGGGATAAAGTTTGAAGCCAAGGTATTCGAGATAAAGTTGTCGAGACCGGGCTGGGTAAAGCATCTTATGGTAAAAATATCAGATTCGCATAACGGAAGGACCGGAAATCTCGTTACTTGTAAATATCTCAGCGGGAATCATGACCCAAATCAACAGGGACGTTGAACCCAATAATTTTAGGGATCTTTTACCCTGTAATTAGGTCTTTTACCTTATATAGGATTCTTTTCTCTTCCTATATAAAGAATTGAACCCTATTGTATACACGACACAACATACGATCAATATAACAGTTAGCATATTTTGACTATCTTCTCCATAAAATACTTGTTTCATTATTAATCATTCCGTCGCAGCTAAACTACTCAACTTTGGTGGTTTGTTTGTTTGTTCTTTCATTTATCAGCCTTTCATTTTTATTGTTTATTCTTTACTTGTATCAGGCCAAGTAACGTATCTTTAATACCACGTACAAATTCAATTGTTACCCGTAGTTTAGGGTAAACAGAAGGAATATTGTTTTTTCAAGATTTAGCTGAAACAAATAATTTTTGCAAAAATTAAAAAAATGAGTTTGTGCTTGCGTTGTAATCCTTGAGAGTAGAGAAATTAGAAGGGACCTTTATCAATATTGTGACTTACCCATCCAAACAGAGTGTTATTCGTTCAAAAATAAATATTGTTGTTTTAAATTTTACTCGCAACAATTTAAGAGATACATCAATAATGTTGGGTGGGCAAACAATATCCCATAGTGATAGCTAAAAAGATTGGGAATCTAAATATAAAGTGTATGAATCTCTTAATGATGTGAGACTTTTTAAGAAAGTTGTTTTCTTACTTTTTTTCTCTCATCTTGCCCTTTATTATTGTTAAATAATTATATTTTATTCTTTATCTTTTTTTATTATAACTAGTATCTATGATCGTGAGTTGCACGTTAATAATGGCACGTGATGATTTAAATATTTATTTATATGAAGAAACAATGAAATTTAATTAATGAGAGAAATTTTATGTGTAATAATACAACAATCATCTAAATGCCGAAAAATATTATTACATTAGCATAAATACATGAATTTAAAACAAAAGGACATCATCAAAACTTACACAAATGATCAATTTTTTTATTTAGTTAGATAATTATGTATTATAGTTTAAAAGTATTTAATGTGATGGTATCTTAACGAACACTTCTTTGTGGATAACATTTTTTTTGTGTATGTTTTCTCCTAATGCTTTGGTTGCTCTGTCTTAGCCAAATCTCTTTTTGTCGATCTTGATATCCCTCTTGAAAGTGCAACATATAGTTATTCGTGCGAGAAAATATATTACGCTAAATATAGTCCAATATTTAGGATGTTTTTCCTTGTGCTTTATTTGTTATATTTGCAAAACATAAACATATTAAAAATTATTTTCACACAAATTTAAAAGGATATTCCTCAGTTTCGGAAGACGAAAGTTGAATTCAGGGATAAGAATATACTTAGAAGCACATTGACCAGTATTATAGTTTTTGCGTGTGTGACGTTATTGTCAAAACTTCTATATACCCTCTGTGTGCTATTACATAAGCTATTAAGCGTATCTAAGTTTTCACTAGCATGACAAACATATCTTTTTTCAAAATTAACATATATACAATGGAAGATCAATTTTAACTTAGTCTATTATATATACGGTGACACTAACATACATAAGAAATAATAAACTTGACAACAAACATGTATGGTAGAAGGCCATTTGGTATTAAAGTATTTAAGTATTCTTCTTGGTAGTAATTATTGGTATCATTTTCTACTGAGTCAAAAACTAAAAAATATTTTATTTTTATTATAAAATTTTGCAATCAACCTTTTATTTAGTTGATCAACATATGCATTTCTGCTAGCTAATTAAGATATATTTTAAATTCTATCCTACGATTTGCACAAATTATATTTTAATCTAATGATAGAAATATTTCTCTTATTAAATGTACTATTATTACCATTGGGATTGATAACGAGGTGTTCAGGAAAAACCAACTCATCTTTTATTGGATGCTCTTCTTCGTTTCTGACACGAAGTAAGAAGATGCTGAATGCTGGATCTGTTCTTACTTTATATTTCTTGTCAGTTGAATCTTTTTCATTTGAGGCCAGAAGCATAACTTTGGCAAGCTAGCTTTTACCGTCTCTATTTTTGTCGATTTTAGAACTACTAGTAGTACTTGATAGAAATCACCTCCCAAACAATTAATTTTCTACCAAACGGTTCATTAATAAGAACCTTGGGCAATTATTTCGATGGTTTGACACTTTGCCACAAGTGCTTCATACAATATTATCAATTTTGCTTTCCTGATAAATTTAGTATCATTGCTCTGCTTTGATATATTTGTGATGGTTATTTAAGATGTTTGAAGAGGTATATCAAACTAAAGTAGGTGGCCTCACAATAAAATCATTGTTGGTACACCACTTGCTTTATTGCTAATAGTGTCATGCCTCTTGATATGATATTTGCAAGTAATGCATGATATAGAAATATTATTTCGAATACGCCGGAGGCATCTACAAAGAATAATCTTGTTATACCAGAGTCGACTCTTTATAATATAGTCTTGAAAGCTTATTTTTGATAATGATTTAGCTTTGATTGTGCTTCCTCAGTCACTTGTATAACATTTTGATTCTTAATAATATACTAACATTTTTACTTTGTGTTCTAACGCTCTTTTTATGGAATAAATTTATGTATCATAAGATATTTTTTTAACTTGAATAAGAATTTTACTCATATGATGAATTTAAAAAATACTTGAATTGGATTCTCTTACTAAATAATTAATTAAGATTTAATTATTTATTTTTAACATAAAAAATAATTTATTCTATGTTGATTCATATCTTACTATTAGTTCATCTCTTGTTTTGAATATTTAATCTTAATTATAATTTTATCCACTATAAATTTTATTTTCAAAGAGTAAAAAGATTGATATAACATTTCACTTTTAGATCTTTATGTTTTGTAGAATCATTAGTGGTTATTGACTCTTATCAACTATTTTTTTTCTCTTTCTCGCACATTTATATTCTCAAATATTTTCTTAGTTGTTGTTTAATAATTGGGTATTTTCAATATTACACGAAAAATTGATTAAAAAATATTATTTGAGTAGGAAAATAGTTCAAATATAATATAAATTTATATTACCATGGGGTTATTTTTCTCAATTTTAACTCTTTACGCAGTCCATTTAATATTATTTTTATTTTTTTGGTATTAGACATTACGGAGCGGTAATGTATTGGCAATACGGAGGATTCTTATGAAATTGATCTTATTAAACCTTCCTACATATTCTTAATAAGAATTTAATAGATAAAATTTTATTAATTTTAAATCTTAAATATTAAAAATTAGCAAAGAAGGTATTGTAGTCCAAAAAATAGGTTATTGCAGGTATGTCGTTTCCCTATGAGTTCTTCCGCTTAATATTTTAGGGATATTTTGGTATATTAATATTGTATTTATGCTTTTACAATAAAATAGGCTCTCCTTTTTCTAAATGGATTTAGACAAGATAATACATTTTCAAATTAAATTAGTAATAGGACATTATAATACGTTTTCAAATTAAATTAGTAATATGAATTTTTAAGAAGTATATCCTAAAAGTAATAGGATTACATGACTAAAGATATTTACTTGTTCAATTTTATATGAATTAGACCGCCCGAAAGTAATTATACTAATAGGATTCTTAAAGGTAATGTCATGGGCGGCTTTCCAGCCATGCCCCATGACCCCTTGGACGCACCCCGTGGCGTCCTGGCAAGCCTCCCAACGCCTAGCGTCACGGTCGGCCCCGTGGTCTTGGCAGCTCCACGTGACAAGCGTGCAAGCGCCTCTGTCGCCCCACTGACAGCCAGCGCCAGTGCCCAGCCACAGGCAGATGCCTACAGCGCCGCGCGCGGACCCTGAGCCGAATGACAAGGTTGCTGCTGACGGACTTGTTTCTACTTTGTAGAAGACTAAGTCCTTTTCTTTGTAAATATAGAATAGATTTACTTTATTTTCTTTCAGTATGAATTTACAACTTTCTTAGGTCAACTCTTGTAACTTTGATTTATTTATTTTAAGCATTATTAGGGGGTATAAGCATTCAAACATTCAAGCAAGCAATCATTTTTCTGTATTGGTATCTCTCCCCCTCGACACCGTGTAGCTTTTGTAATAGCCTTTCATTTATACAAGCAAGCTCTTTTCTCAATTTTCTCTACAAGCTCTCAATTCTCTCGTTGCTCACGATATTGGTTTTCTCGCACGGCACTGACAATCTAGTCTAGCGTGCGGAGGGGACCTCAGTTGGCGGACGGCAATCGTACTGACATCGATTGCTTAGCCTTACGTCGCCCTTCCAAAGAACCTCAGGAAGGCGCCGCGTAACAGTTGGTATCAGAGCCTAGGCTCGACATCAGACGAGGGAACGCATTGACATTACACCATTTCTGACCATGGTGAATTACGGGGACCGGATCACTGCCCTCGAACAGACGGTTGATGCATTACGGCCCATTGTGGAATCTGTGCCTGACATACAGACCACCCTACTGCAAAGGTTGGATGACCTGGATCGCAGGATGCACCAGGCCGAAATTGATATTGAAAATGTTAGCCGCGACTCGGAAGGAGACCGGCAAACGGCAGCCACAGAGGCAGTCAAAATTTTTGGGAAATTTGAGGGCCTCCAGCATGAGCACGCCGAAGATTTAGCCCACAGGGCACAAGAGGCAGACAGGATGACTGCTATGCAACAGACCATAGACGACTTGACGGGCCAGCTCAATGTTGTCAATGCTGCTTAAAAGGGCCTGCTCCGAGGAAGCGGGAACCAAATCGGGGGTGCTATAAACTTCTCTCCCGCAGCCTAGAAACTGAAAATTCCTGAGCCCAAGCCATACAGTGGGGCTCGAAATGCCAAAGAAGTGGAGAATTTCATCTTTGACATCGAGTAGTATTTCGATGCCATGGGAGGCCTAGAAGAAGCTAAGAAGGTGGCAACTGCTGCCATGTATCTTCAAGGTGATGCTAAACTCTGGTGGCGGGTGAAATATGAAGCCATCAGGGCCGGTGAGGATACTCTCGATACATGGGCGGAACTGAAGGCTGCCATACGCTTACAGTTCTTTCCAGAAAATGTTGAGTATAATGCAAGAAGGAAACTCCGGGAGCTCCGCCAGACCAAGTCAGTGCGAGACTACGTGCGAGAATTCTCTGCACTTATGTTGAGTATACGTGACATGGGGGACAAGGACAAACTCTTCACCTTCCTTGAAGGGTTGAAACCTTTTGCTCGTATGGAACTCCAGAGACAAAGGGTAGACACATTACCCAAGGCGATCCAAGCAGCGGAATGCCTTGGGGACTATCAAGTGGAAGCTCGAAAGGATAGGCCTCAACAGCCTGCCAAAGGAGGATATAAAGGGGGTCATTCAAGTACTGGTGGCCCAAGCAGAAGTGGAGGAGATAGGAGTGCAAACAAATCTAAGGCTCCCTCCTCATGCAGTATCAGTGCTGCATCTACCAACAATGATCGGGGGAGAAAGCCCCCTTCAGGGTGTCGTCACTGTGGCGGACCACATTGGAATAACGAGTGCCCACATGCACAAATGAATGCTCATCAAGTTGTTGATGATGGGACAGATGATGAATCTGATGATGCGGATCAGACCGAGCCGGTAGGTGCCTTCAATGCAATTGTGGGTTCTTTTTCTGACACCTTGGCGGAGACCAGTGTTGGTATCCGTAAGAAGAAGGACTCCTGTCCTATCAACAAGAAAGGGAAGAAGGCGGACGAGAAGACCCCTCCTAAGCAGGAGCGGACCTTAATGTTCGTCGAGGTGAAGTTAAATGGCAAACCTATTCGAGCAATGATAGACACGGGCGCAACCCACAACTATCTAGCCTCGACTCAATTGGAACGCCTTGGCCTAGTCGTAGGAAAGGGCAGAGGTCGTGTCAAGGCTATCAACTCACCTCCTCAACCAGTTGGGGGAATAGCCAGAGATGTGCCGGTGAAACTTGGCCCTTATGAAGGAAAAATCAACCTGCGAGTGGTGATCATAGATGACTTCGAGTTGATAGTGGGGTTGAAATTCCTGAGGCAAACCAACACCATGCCTGTACCATATGCAGACATGTTACTGATAATGGGGACAAATGGGGCCAAGCCATGTTCCATCCCGTGCATGCCCGTGAAGATAGTTGTGGAAAACATCTCAGCCTTGCAGTTGAAGAAGGGGTCAAGAGACATGAACCTACATTCTTGGCTACTCTATGCATCAAAGATATAGAACGCTCCTCGGGTCCTCTTCCTGCACTCGTGAAGGAGTTGTTACTGGAATTTGAATATGTCATGCCACAAGAAATGCCAAAGTGTCTTCCGCTGAGGCGTACTGTGGACCACGAAATTGAGTTGGTGCCGGGTGCGAAGCCACCTGCCCGGGTGCCATACAGAATGTCACAACCCGAACTCACCGAGCTTCGGAGACAATTAACGGAAATTTTAGACACAGGGATCATCATACCCTCCAAATCCCCATACGGGTCCCCTGTGCTCTTTCAAAAGAAACAGTACGGGAGTCTACGGCTATTCGTAGATTACCGGGCCCTAAAAAAAATCACTGTGAAGAACAAGCACCCTATCCCACTCATGGTCGACTTGTTCGACAGATTGGGTAGTGCGGCGGTGTTCACTAAGATAGACCTGAAGACTGGTTATTGGCAGGTGCGAATCACAGAGGGCGACGAGCATAAGACGATGTGCGTGACGAGGTATGGGTCATATGACTTCCTGGTGATGCCGTTCGGCTTGACTAATGCACCAGCCACATTCTGCACCCTGATGAACCAAGTCTTTCGAGAATATATTGATGAATTCGTGGTGGTCTACTTGGACGACATTGTCGTATATAGCCAGACATTGGAGGAACATCTAGAGCATTTGCGAAAGGTCTTATCACGATTGCGGGAGCATAAATTATATGTGAAGCTGTCCAAATGCTCATTTGCTCAGAAACAGATCGACTTCCTCGGGCATGTCATTGAGGAAGGGCGGATCAAGATGGACCAACAAAAGATTCAGGCTATCACAGATTGGCCGCCGCCTAAGGACGTCCATGCCTTGAGGGCGTTCCTTGGCCTATGCAATTTCTATCGCCGTTTTGTGAAGAACTACTCTCTCATTGCCGTACCGCTAACAAAACTCCTCAAGAAGGCCACACCTTGGGATTGGGGATCCAGGCGAGCAGAGGCCTTCAATTCCTTGAAAGCGGCTATGTCTAGTAGTCCCGTCTTGGCCCTCCCTGATTTGGCCAAGCCATTTGAAGTACAGACGATGCCTCCGATTATGCACTTGGTGGAGTCTTGCTACAGGATGGGCATCCTGTAGCATATGAGAGCCGGAAGCTGAAGGATGCAGAGCGGCGCTATGCTGCCCACGAGAAGGAATTATTGGTTGTAGTTCATTGTCTGCGCCTTTGGAGGTATTATCTGCTGGGAACCCCGTTCGTGGTCAAGACAGATAATACAACTGTTATCCATTTCCTGACCCAGCCGAATTTGAATGGTCGACAGGCCAGGTGGCAGGAGCTTCTAGCGGAATTCCACTTCAACTTGGAGTACCGCAGTGGGAAGACTAACCAAGTTGCTGATGCACTCAGTCGGAGGGCGGATCTCGCATCTGTGTGTCTAATTGCCACCCTTAGGGGGAGCGAAGTAGCCACCAACATCAAAGACCAGATACTGGGTCTCCTCATCAAGGAACCTGCTGCACAGTATTTGGTTACTTTGGTAGAACAAGGCAAGACTCGCCAGTTCTACATAGAAGATGGTTTCCTGAAAGTGAAAGGGAACCGACTTTATGTCCCTAAGGGAGGAGATCTGCGAAGGACCCTTCTGGTGGAATGCCACGACACTTTGTGGGCAGGTCATCCTGGTGAAGAACGCACCATGACGTTACTTCGCCGTGTATATTATTGGCCTCAAATGGCCGACGACATTGCTCAGTACGTGAAAACTTGTCTAGTATGCCAAAAGGACAAGTCGGATCATCTGACACAAGCAGGAATCTTGGAACCACTGGCTGTTCCAAAGCGGCCTTGGGAAAGCGTTTCTCTGGATTTCATCACCGGCTTGCCCAAGGTTGGGGATCTTACAACTATTCTAGTTGTGGTGGATCGGTTTTCCAAGTACGCTACCTTTATAGCAGCCCCACAGTATATATCAGCAGAAGATACAACTCTACTCTTCTTCTCTCATGTCGTGAAATATTGGGGTCTGCCCAAAGATATCGTTAGTGATCGCGACTCGCGTTTCACTAGCAACTTCTGGACTCAACTCTTCAAGTGCCTTGGGTCAAAACTAAGTCACAGTTCAAGCTTTCATCCGCAATCGGATGGCCAGACGGAGCGGTTCAATGGCATGCTGGAGGAATATCTCCGCCACTTTGTAACTGGTTCGCAGAAGAATTGGGTGAAGCTTTTGGATGCTGCTCAGCTGTGTTTCAATTCACAAAAGAGCTCTAGTACCAACAAGAGCGCTTTTGAAATTGTTACC
>MCJB01015418.1:0-62015 GCA_002018475.1 Nicotiana obtusifolia | reverse complement strand
CCGGACAGCAACCGCTACTCCCACACACTGTGAATGCTCCAAACATGGCAAAGTCTCCCCGAGCTGCTAGCTTCTCAAGAGAATGGAAGCAAAATTTGGAGATAGTGCGGAGCTATCTTGTCAAAGCCCAAAAGCGGATGAAGAGACATGCTGATCAAAACCGTCGCTTTGTTGAATATCAAATAGGAGACAAAGTGATGGTCAAAATCCCAAAGTAGTACTTATTTGCGGGAGTCCATGACCCTCGCCTGCTGCAAAAATATATTGGACCCTTGTCCATTGAAAGGCGCATTGGAAAAGTTGCATACCGGGTGGCTACCCCAGCTTGGTGAAAAATTCATCCTGTCTTCCATGTCAGTCTCCTGAAACCTTTTCGGGAAGATATGGAGGATCCTTCACGGAGCCAACTTACGATCCCCAGTATTCGAGGCCCCAATTCAGCTGGAAAAAGGCGTGCTGAAGCTATCCTTGATGACAGAGTGATTCATGCCTCCAGGAAAGATCACCAAGAATTCTTGGTGAAATGGCAGGGACATGACGCAGAGGAGAATACTTGGGAGAGGGGGACAAACCTCAAAGCCTTCAAGAGCCTGATTGATGATTACCTTGCAAGTAAGGTGCCGAGGAAGTCGCCAACTCAGGTGGGGGAGAAATGTCATGGGCGGCTTTCCAGCCATGCCCCATGACCCCTTGGACGTGCCCCGTGGCATCCTGGCAAGCCTCCTAACGCCTAGCACCACGGTCGGCCCCGTGGTCTTGGCAGCTCCAAGTGACAAGTGCGCAAGCGCCTCTGTCTCCCCACTGACAGCCAGCGCCAGTGCCCAGCCACAGGCAGATGCCCACAGCGCCGCGCGCGGACCCTGAGCCGAATGACAAAGTTGCTGCTGACGGACTTGTTTCTACTTTGTAGAAGACTAAGTCCTTTTCTTTGTAAATATAGAATAGATTTACTTTATTTTCTTTCAGTATGAATTTACAGCTTTCTTAGGTCAACTCTTGTAACTTTGGTTTATTTATTTTAAGCATTATTAGGGGGTATAAGCATTCAAACATTCAAGCAAGCAATCATTTTTCTGTACTGGTGTCTCTTCCCCTCGACACCGCGTAGCTTTTGTAACAGCCTTTCATTTATACAAGCAAGCTCTTTTCTCAATTTTCTCTACAAGCTCTCAATTCTCTCGTTGCTCACGATATTGGTTTTCCCGCACGGCACTGACAATCTTGTCTAGCGTGCGGATGGGACCTCAGTTGGCAGACGGCAATCGTACTGACATCGATTGCTTAGCCTTACGTCGTCCTTCCAAAGAACCTCAGGAAGGCTCCGCGTAACAGTAATCATGTATGATTCCTAATGTGTAGTATTATGTCCTAAAATTAATAGAATTATAAGGCTAATATCTAGAATTTCGGTTATGACCTTTTATTATGAGTTATTATGCTTAATATTATAAGGTTATTTTTGTAAACCAATATTGTATTCATGCTTTTATAATAATATAGATATAGATATAGATAATTCTACTCCGTATCCTATTTTTTCTTAGTAATGTTGCAAGTTTATTCTTCGTATTGTTAGTGTGTGACATCATGAAACGACGGCAAATGATACAGTCTATCCAAATATTGTATTCATCAAACAATATAATATAATACAATACAATACGTTACGATATATTATGAAACGATATGTAACAACAATCCAAACAAGTTGTTAGCCGATCATTTTCAACTCTGAATCTCCTGCCTTGTTCCATTTTTCAATTTAACAAATCGTTATCTGAAGTTAGTTTAAACTTTTGGGGATGATTCTCTTTTATGGTCCGATTTTTCTAGCACTTAATAACAGATTCATTTGCATTAGCTTAATTTTAGAATCCATCTGCTCTACAGCTTCGTTTAATTGAATGCGCTTCACTTAAATAAAGAAATTTGGCAATGGAGAGTAGAAACACTGTTGCTTATAAAGTAAACGATAAAGAAGCAACCAATTTTGCATCTTCTCCCCCTTACGAACTCCTGTTACAAATATAATAACTTACATGCAGTGTCATATACATACGCATATGCTACGAGTTCATTATCTCCGATCTGCATCTCATCTGGTACAAAGAATGATGGGAGAGCAATCTTAATTGGATTGTACGCGTGTATTTTTAGTGGCGGATCCAACAACGAATTTAGAAAACCAATATACTCTAGTGTTTTAACATTCAATCTATTTATACGTGCCATATGCATTTTAGAATTTACTCTCTCAACTCAACACTGTAACTAATAAATTCTAGATCCATCATAATGTATTTGTAGTGGTAAATGATAGGGCAAGGGAGAAACTGTCATTGCGTGCGCGCTACTGTGGCGGGTAGGCACCTTAGGTGTACATAATACTTGGTTCCAGGTTATCAGATGAAATGTGCTTTTTTTTGGGTAGAAAGACTTTGACATGGTTGACACGTCTTCTTGGTTATGAAATTTTTAACAATATACGAGTGTATCACGTGTTACATACAAATCATATGCCACCGATAATTGTAATGAAGTGACCTAAATTGGGCTTTGGGCCTTGAGGCCAATATCATCATCCTATAAAAAGAACTGCAGAAACTTGCACGGTTTAAATACTAGACACTACGTCATAGAAGGTGAGTGAGATTGCGTTGACCGTAAATTCCCTTTTTGGAATTCAGAGAAGTCTGGCGAACTTGTGCTTCGGCTTTCGCTGGCGGGCTTTCATCATCCATATTCATCACTGTCAAGAGTAAAGTATCCGTACAAACTAGACTCCTTTAAATAAAATAAAAAAGGCTTCTTATCGGCCCGCCTTTTTATTTTTACCAGAAAAGCGTATTTAGAGCAATCATGGACTAAAAGAGAGCAACAACTGTAGATAGCAGTATAAGAACTCCTCACCTGAAAAGCCCAAAGCAGAGAAAGCAAACAACTTAACTAACTTGAAAAAGGCTCTGAGCAGCACTATGAGTAAATTTTATAGGTGGTCATTCAATTTTGTATTCATTACGCAAAAGTCATTTTTCTTTTTTTTGTTAGATAAAAATCATTAAATTTTGTGTTCATTACGCAAAAGTCATTTTTCTTCTTTTTGTTACATAAAAATCATTCAACTTTGTGTTTATTAACTAAAAGTCACTTTTCTTTCTTTTGTTACACAAAAATCATTTTACTTTGCTCTATTTATCACAAAAGTCACCTTAGCCAGGTTTTATAATACTTTTCTTTGAAAAGTCTATATGCCCTTGACATTATGAGTCTTCTCATTTATGTAATACCTTCTCAATGATATATATATATATATATATATATATATATATATATATATAAAATATTAATTTACCTAGGTGTTTTACTTCTAATTAAAATAACTTTAAATTATTTTATTTATAATTTTTATAATATATTCATACATTTAGTTTTTTCATGGCATTCACTTTGTTTAATCATATTTAAACACGAACATATTTTAAATATTAAAATAATAAAAAATTATTTATTTTTAATATTTATTTAAAATAATAAAAAATAGATTTGTTTAAAAAATGATAGTTTTTTATAGTCAATAAAGATTTTTAAAATTTTTTTAAAAGATATTTGTGTTTAATATTAAGATTTTTAAAGCTTTATTTGTTAATATTACTTATTTGAGAGTATTAATATGACGTGTCATTGTGCTAAATGTGGGTATTTTATTTATTGAATTAATGAGTATGACTTGGCTGATAAATCAATGAGCTTTGATTTTATGATTTTTATTAAAAAATATTTTATTAAGCTTGGTTAAGAACATGGACTTGAGTTTTGTTCACGGTAATATTACTGACAAATTTAGTAATGCTACTTATGTATCTTAAAAATTAACGTTAAGAAAAAAAATTAAATGTACAAATATATTATGAAAATAATAAATTACATAATATAAAATTATTTTACTTATAAGTAAAATACCTGGGTAAAATTATATTATATAGCATAGAAGGTAATACATAAATGAGATAATTTATAATGTCAAGGGCATAATAAACTTTTTAGGTGAATGAGTTGTAAAATCTGGTCAAAATGATTATTGTGATAACTAGAGCATAGTAAAATAATTTTTGTGTAACAAAATAAAAAAAATAACTTTTGGGTAATAAAGTTGAATGACTTTTACCTAACAAAAGAAAAAGTGACTTTTGAAAAATAAACACAAAGTTGAATGACCACCCATGAAATTTACTCAAGCACTAGCATATGATGAAACGTAGTGAAGAACCTTCTCTTTTTTTCTCTATGCATTTAATATTAGAAACTTACTTGACCTAACTGATCTAAATTTGCAATTAGTTATATCCACTAACGGAGAAAATACTTCCTACCAGAAGTTTCTCCATTTTGAGGATTTAAACTCAAAATCTCCATTTAAGATAAAGCGTTCTCATTAATTCGATGCTCCATGGTAATCAATGAAACTGAGAGCTACTAAGCTGCAAAAAAATGTGAAAAGAATTAGTAATGTAAGTGTGGCTACAGCAACCGTAGAATAATTATTTCGTTTCTGAAATTGTTCACTGCTCCAGGAGCCACCTTACTAGTGAACTTAGATTATATATACGTTTTTTCATTTAATACGGAAAAAATTGCAACTTATATTACGTTTACGTATTTTTTTTCTAATATTTCAAAATTTTTTAGTCCTATTCAACTCTACAAAATGGGTCAAAACTGACTATTGATACAGTAATAAAAGTGCCATTTTCGAAGTTCCAAATGCAATTATTAGAGTTCGTGGCGGAGTCGGAATTTTCGTTAAAATTTATCAAAATATATAAAAATAAAAGTACTAAAAAATTAAAAAAAATTAATATATAATATATATACATATAATTTATTTTTTTTACCTAACTATAAAGTATATTTTCCCCGCGAAGGGGTGGACTCCGCCACTGACTAGAATGTATTAATTTTATCTTACGGATTGAATTGGTACATCTAACATAAATACTCACTAAACTAAAATTATTGTTTATTATTTACAGTATAACAGGTTCCTTTATAGTTCAGGAAAAGTGTCTTCAGTTGAAAGTGTTATGACGTGGCAGACAGACATTTAACAGGCGAACAGTGAACTTAAACATACGAGAATGACAGAGAATGTTATAAGACCAAAGAGTAGTTAGAAAAAATCATCGTATATAGTGTAGAAATACACAAACATACAGAAAATCACTGTCCATTCTTCTTCATCTTGGCAGCCTTAGATTAGGGTTTTAGAAGACCAGCTCTAGGGTTGCTGAAAATGGTGGCTGACCAGGCGAAGAAATCAAAGACAAGTGTGGAGGAAAACGCCGATCAAATTGACACTGAGCTTGTTCTCTCCATCGAGAAGCTTCAGGAAGTTCAAGATGAGCTTGAAAAGGTTTAATTCTTAACTCTTTATATAATGCATGTTATTTTTTCTGAGTTTTTCTATGAGTCCTTGATTGTGGAGTTTAGTGGAGTAATTTTTTTTTTTTTGGCCTTGTGTTTTGAGTTGTTACTGCTTTTATATATGCTTCTGCACTATGGGGGTTGTTATTTTGTTATTTTTTTTTTGTTGCTGATTCGCTTGTTCAAGAGTAAGCAAAGACTTCTTTTGTTAGCTTTGTGCCCAAACAGAACAAATTGGACTCTTGATTTGACTGATTGTTGCCATTCTCTTTCTTTGATTACTTGTTCCATTCGCTTGGTATGCTTTATTAGGATCATTCTTTTTTCTTTTTTTTTTTGAATTTACGATAAGCTAAGATGTTGTTCGAGAAAATGTAGAGTGGGTAGACTGCTTTAAGTGTAAAGAAGGAAAAAAATCTGAAACTTGTTGTATTTGTTAAGTTCCTCTGTAATTGGAAATGATTATTTGGTTAATTATCCTTTTGGATTTTTCTTAACACGGTAAATGACAAAGGGGCGAGAAGCCAAGTTGGGAATTCTTTTGCTAGGAGTAGTATACTTGTAACTTCTTATCGTATAGTGATGGACCGAATTGAACAAAAGAGGGGTCGGGGCTTTTAGTTGTGGATCCTTTGAGTTGTGATACTATAACCAAATGGCAGCGTTTCGAAATTGCTTGCTTTTAATATACACCATCAAAAGAGGACCTTTTCGGAAAAACTAATGCGCCTCATCTCTGCAGCAAACACTCCTTATTTTATAATGACTTGTCACTACTGGTGGTGGTCCTATAAATAAGAGTACAATAAATCGTCAGCAGCTTGTTAGAGAGTACTATTGGTTAAGAAAATGGACCTTGCGCCTAACTCAACCCCAAAAGCTAGCTCGTGAGGTGAGTGTTGTCCCAGACCATATAAAGAGACTACATCACATACGCTCAACCATTGTGAAATTCTAGCACTTTCTGATTCTCTATGTGTATATTTCCCATCAATCTCTGTCGCCTTCTTCTATTCCTTCCCCAAATTTCCTTCGTCTCCTCTTCCATGAACCATAATTCCCTCTTCTCATAGAAATCTGTCAGCAATTATTTGTTGTGGCTTGCTAATCTGCAATCTTTCACCAAATCCACTGGCAGCCACATTCAAAGTGGCAGGGTAGCTTTATCTGCTGAAACCCTGGATCCCTCTAATTTACAATGTACTTGTCTTAGAGTGTATTCGAAACCATAAAGTTGAGCCATAAAGAAGTATTAAGTGGCTTTGAAATAAACAATTAATGCTGGATCACCGACAGATGAACCGCACAATAAAAAACGATGTCCTTCTTTATTGAAAATAGTAAGTAACCTCTTTTTGGGAAGAGGAGAGGGAATCAGGCGAGCGAATAAAAGGTGTGAAAAACGAGCAAATCCAACTCATGAACGATTAGGAAGTAAAGGAACAATCTTTTTGTGCCAAATACTGTTATGAGACTGGCGGCTCAAGGGTGTGACCTATACTCGCTGATTCAAATAAAGAAAGGCGAAGGGCTTGGAAAAAATTTGACCGAAAAATAGCGAAGACGTATAATGGTAATAAATCATGTAGTGAACTACTTGGATTGCTATATGAAAATTGCTAAACTAACTCTTTTCTATCTAAATCAGTCCTGATTAGAGCATGGGGACGTGATTGTTAATAACTGATGAATGCTCATTTTCCTTTTGGACACAGACACACACACATAGTTTTTGGGAAATAAATTGGATCTTTGATTGAGGCATAATTGTTTAGCACAGCAGGGAATCCGTATCTAACTCAAATGTTAAACTTTACAAGTCTTGAACGAAAATCATCTTGGATTCTGTTTCGGTATGTCTGAAATATCAGCAGACTTTGACTCGGCCCCATTCTATTATCCATTTAACAAGTGCCCAACTTGGGCATATAATTACAAATTGAGATATTTAGTGTATACGTTATACTTCCTTCCATTTTAAGTGGCACTATTTCCTTAATAGTCCTCCAAAAAGATAGACACCTTTCTGTATTTGGAAAAAATTTAACCTTGCCATATAATTACCCTAAATGACATGCTTCTACCGCTACAAAAAACTCATGACATGATTAAATCCACAAGTTTCAAAAGTCTTTTTTTCTCCTTAAACTCCATGCTCAATCAAACTACACCTCATAAATTGAAAGAGAGGGAGTATTATTTTGTGTTATATTTCCAGCATTTGTCTGTGCTTCTTGGTCCAAACCTTTTCAACAAAAAAGCTGTTCTGGAAATACCTAAATCTCATGTTAATGACTTACTGATATATGCTCAATCTGGGAGCACATATACACATCTTTTTTTGGCAAGTACAGATTTTATGCTTTATGGGTCATTGCAATGTATCGCAGTGTCGATAAAGATGGCCTAGCTGGCACACTCTTATAAACCAAAATAAACCACCAAAGCTGTTCCCTTTAAATGGCTCCGGGTAACAACTTTTTGCTATAGGTAAAAGGTTAACATCTTAATCCCCATCATGTGCCATGGTTAAGTTTGGGCTAGACCCCAATAGTACCATGTCTTTTGCAAGATTCATTTCCTTTTTTTAATCATTTTGTTAAAATGTTTTGTTTCCGAAGATTTTCTTGAAGTCACTGGCAGCCTGCCCAGTTGATATTTCAGATCAGCCAACTAGTTGACAGATATCACACTAACCTTCAGAAGTTTGTTGCCAGTCTGGTGGTTTTTCTCTTATTTATTTATCTTCCTTTTCTTGTCAACATGTCTTTTACTTATTTAATCATGAGTATGATATGAATAATTAATGTAAAAAGATTATGCTTCGTATTTCCTGTTACAAGAAAGAATATGAAGTCTATATTGCTGTAGAATCTATTAATATCATTCAAGGTAAATAATGGCTCCTAGAGAGTTACCAAAATACAAAGTTCTTTCCTCCTTTCTTTCTCTTCTTTTCTTTGGTACTTGGTTGGCAGGGTCTGAGCTTTTCGTGCTGGGCAAGCGCATGACGATGATTTGAAAATATGGGAATCTGAGTACAATTAAAAAAAGCTAATGGTTTTGATGTGGGTTTATGGGTTCATCAACAGTCAGTTTTAAGTGTGGCTTTGAAATTTTGAGTTTTTAAACCCGTGTTTCATGAAATCTTCTTCAAAATTTCAATGACATGCATTTGGCGGATGAAAAAGCAGTAAAGAGTATGCATTAGCAAAATCATTTGCTTTCAACTGACTCAAAGTATAGTTTTATCCAGTTCTTATTAGCTCTATATCCATATGTATTCTTTGAGAATCTGCTTTCCTTTTTTGTTCAACAAAGCATTAGAAAAGAGTTACTGGCTCAACAAAACTGGTTCAAGTACCTATTAATTAATTGAGTATTAACTGCAACCAAATTTGTTTAGTAAATGCTGCAAATAGTTTATGCATAGCTCATGGGCATCCATTTTTGATTGGCACTGTGCAGGTTAATGAACAAGCTAGTGAGGAGGTGTTAGAAATTGAACGGAAGTATAATGAGATAAGGAGGCCTGCTTATGAGAAAAGAAATGAGGTCATCAAATCCATTCCTGACTTTTGGTTGACTGCCGTAAGTCCAGTCTATTTCTTTCCAGATTTCAGTTAGCATTCATGTGGTGGAAAATCGAGCAACCTAACTTTTCTATCTGTTAATTAATTTTGTCTATGCAGTTCTTAAGTCACCCTGCACTTGGCGAGCTTTTGAATGAGGAAGATCAGAAGGTTTGACATGTAATTCAATTCCAATTTGTTGGAGAAACTTACTCGGAAATCTCTTAATTGTTGACCTAGATGTCGTCTAGTCCCTCATTTTGTGATATTCCCTTAGTTCTGAGCCTGTTGTTAAGTTGCTGTTCTTTGAGATGTCATGTGAGGACGGTATGTTCTTTCCGTGACATTTTAATAGCTGCTAAATTAGTAATTGCGACACTCTTCTTCCTTTGATTTAGATCTTCAAGTACTTGGATTCTCTTGATGTGGAGGATTTCAAAGATGTGACATCCGGTTACTCCCTTACTTTTGTGAGTTCTTTTGTCTATAAAACACTCCTCTACCGGAGGTTGCATTAAATATGCATCAATAGCTCGCATCTTCTCACAGAGTTTGCATAAAGTTGCTGCTGACCGTCTTTCTATTTTTTCTTCAACCTTCAGAAATTCAAACCAAATCCTTACTTTGAAGATACGAAACTTGTTAAGACATATACTTTTCTAGATGAAGGAACAACGACGGTAACTGGTACGGCTATTAAGTGGAAGGACGGCATGGTAATGGCTATACCTGTGTAATTTGTTATGTTAGAACCCTCCTTTTCTTCTTCCTTCAGACCCCTCTTCCATGGAAACATGATTAATAGTTGTAATTTGAAGGGTGTGGCTAATGGCGGTACTCCTGAGAAGAAAGGAAACAAGCGGCCACCGTCAGAGGAAAGGTAGTTGTCACTCACTTTCTTGAGAATTTATCTGACCTTCTTGGCATGCTAATTCCACGCTTTCAGGTGTGATCCTGATGTTTGAGAACAAAGTGACTCTAAGCAGTTAAAATTTTTTTTTAAGGAAAGCATTGTTGGGAAATAAAAAGGTGTACTAAGGAAGTTATTTACTGATTTTTTTCCCATGCATTGCTTGGTTAAATTTTCCAAGATGTTAACATTTAGTCCAACTTCTGATCTGGTGAGAAAAGTATCTTTGATTTTTCTCTTACTGTATATCGTATCACCAATGACCATATGCTGATGGATGCAGCTTTTTTAGTTGGTTTTCTGAAACTCAGCTAAAAGATATTGCAGATGGGCTTAGTGATGAGGTAATTGCTATATCCGACTGCTTGAGACTATTTACTTTGTTGCATTCTTGTTGCTCATCGTTTGATGAGTTCATAATTATGACAATTTATGTAAACGGTTGCTGAGATTATTTCATCTTTTGTCATTTTTCCGAATTTCTTATCAGAGACTTAAAACATTATATAATGCAACAAATTTAAGTCTATCCAAAAGCTCAGCTTCTTTCAGGTATTTTATATGTTTCCCTTTGACTGCAGGTGGGAGAGATAATTAAGGACGACTTATGGCCCAATCCACTGAAATATTTTAACAATGTAACATGTTACCTTCCATTCTAGGTTATGTGACATGATTCCCAACCTTCTTTCTTCTTCTAGCTAAGAGAAACTTGGGGCTTTGTTTGTAGGAAGCTGATGAAGAAGAATCCGATGGAGACGAGGACGATGAAGAGGTAAACATTGATGAGATTATATTACCTTCCTATTTATAGTTGCTTGATTTGGACCTTCTAGTTTTGTGCTAAGCTTTTCTGACTTGCCTATCAAATCTTCTGATCTTTTGGGGGGTTTAACTGTATTATGATGTTGTTGCTGTCCTTTGGTGCATTCCTATCTCACTATTCCTTGTTAAAATTTGAAACCTTCATTCACTAAATAGGTGGTGCATATGTCATGGGTTAGTCATTTTAGATCTGAATTTTTATTGCCTTGAATTTTATCAGCCTAGGTACTACTACTCTGAGTCTTGACTCCAATCATAACCTTTTCCTTTCAAGATGCTACAGCCAGTATAACACAAGTTTCATAGACATGGAGTGACATGGAAAATGATGCATTGGTGGTGAAGTTGACTCTGTTAGGATTTCTTCGGAAATAGTGATGAAAAGTGGGAATGTCGATGATCATAGTTAGTGTGTCAATCGCCTTAGAATGAAAAGAAGAAGAAGAGGATTTACACGTGTCCGAAAAGTTGATGGGACTTAGGCAACAGATAACGAGAGGGTAAGTTGAGAGATTAGGGGAAGTAACCTACAATTCTTTTTTCTGCTGAAGTGGGGGAGATATCTACACTTTTAGAGGTAGTTTAGTGCCTTTGCCCCCAGGATACAGAAATTGACTTTTCTCGAACACATACATTCATCTTTTACCGTCAAGAAAGTTGTTAAAGGAAGCGAGCTGGGATAAGACAAGCCTTTTGGAGTACCATAAATTTGGTCAAAACTTTAGCGGAAGTCAAAGGTAGGAAATTGCATATGATATTCCTAGTGTATTTGTATGACTTATCCTGAGGAAACAAGACTTTACAGAAAAATAGCTCATCACTTCCAACCATAGGTAAATGAGTTATGATTTTAGGTGTGCTGAAGGTTTGCTATAGAATTGCCACCAGTCTATGCATCCTGCAGAAAGGAGTTGTACGACCCAGACAACAGTCAAATTGGTGATTTAAATCTAAAATTACATCTAACATGCCAGAACTTGTCTTATGGGCAGGGTGTTATTTACATACCCAAGGTTGAAAATGAATTACCTTAAGGAGATTGAAAATGAATTGCCTAAATTCTCTATGCTTTTCAGCTATTATTGTATATGCTTTTGGTTGTTGTATATGCTCTAATCTGAAAATGCTACGACAGTTGAAGTGTGGTGGTTATGACATCTTATATAATGGGCTTTTCGGCTAATCTTTTATTCCTATCAACCAGGGAAATGACGATGATGAGGAAGATGACGATGATTGTTGAACTCCTCATTAGCTCTTTAATATATCCCTTCTTCCAAACTTTGCTCATATCAGTGTCAAATATAATTTTCAGTTGTTGCATACTCAGCCTCATAGGCAACTTCGACATATGATAAGACAGTTAAAAAACCTATATTGTAGCTAGCCAATTCTGTTAGATTTATCTGTGATGAATATGGTAGCTGTTTTCGTGCCCCAAAACTCTTTAATCCCAGCTTCATTTGATTGGCAAGTTGTACTTTTCTTTAGTAAGCAGGACTATGGCGCTCCACATTGTGGTGTTAGCTTAAAAGCTGCTCTTTGATCAGTCATTCAGCAGCCACCGGCCACCGGCCACTAGTTCCAGGAAATTCACCTTATTTTTAAACCTGGTGGCTCAGTTGATTCGCGGCTTTCTTCTCATTCCCTTCCCGTTTTTCACACCAGCGCCTACTTGTGATTGGTTGAAAAGCTCCTTCCCCTTTTTTGCTATGAAGAGGTTAACCTCAAAGCAAATGAAAGCGGTTGATTTGATGTTCTCCAAAAAAAGCCAAACCCCTGTGCTTATCTATTGCATATGAATTTTGTTGATGGACACGCTTTCGTGGTTTTTCTTTAGAACAAATCTTTATTCAATTTGGTATTAGGTCACTTCAAAACTTAAGAAAAGGAGATAGCATTCCAAAACTAATCTCCTTGTATGATAGAGCGACCTTCTGTAGACAGGGTAATTTGCTATTTTTTTTTTAGGTGTGGAGACGTTTTAAATTAATAATGAGACCGTCTAGTGAAAAAATTTCTGCTAAAATCCACCAAAGGAGACTTATCGGCTGTTTGGCCTTAGCTTGGTGAAAGCTCTCTAAACTAAAAGTTAAATTACTTAGTTGCCCATGTTATTAGCCTAATTAACCTAAAGACCATTAACTATCGGTTCCTAAGGTTTTCAACCGTTGCCACCTTAATCATTTAACATCGCTACTCTTGGCAGAGAGTCGCTGCTCTCCTCACTCGCCTTCACCAAATAACGTCTTTTTTCTTCACTTTTCTTACCAAGTTTGTGTGCTTAACCGTAAATGTTCCAGCATTACTACTATTTGTTCTATCTAACTTTTTCCTAAATCCTTGGTGATATTTATATCCAACAAAAATATACTCCTAAGTTCATTTTTGTTTACTTAGCAGAAAGCGTCGGTTCAAACTTCTTATGACTCACCGGTTAGTATTAGTCTATTGTGACAGTTTTTTTTGGATAGGGATATTTCGACCGATTTAGTTTATATAAAGATTTTGTGGTGCTTTGTTTTATAAAAGAGAAGGGAAATTTCTTCTAGTGAATCACATCTTCAACTTTGCTACTTTAGACTTTTGCCCTTTATTATTTTGTTTGTGTTTCTCTGCCAATATAAATCATTTATTATTAGTCACAAACTTATGTTCACCAAATTACACGTTGCCAATTATTTATGATGAGGTAAGGCAAATGATTTAATTTCTTGATAAAATGAATAGATCATGTCCTATGGATTATGAATTGAGAGCATGCTTCTCTATGTACAATTTCTTTGTGTCTTTATCTGATTCAATGTAATGCTCATGAATGATGATATTTTATTACTATCTTTTGAAATGATCAAAATTTTTGGAATAATTTAAGATTTCTATTAATAGCTAACTCATTAATAGATTTTCTACTGATCCTGATTTTATAATAAGGGTTTTAGAAACTACCATAGTCATAGTCTACTAGTTGAGAACCATGTATTCTTTATTCCTAAATGAATACCCTAAAAAATGACAAATGAGAAGTATTAGGTTGAAGTTTGTCTACATACTCTTTGGGAGTGAAAATATAACAAAGACAACCTAAGAATGAAAAAAATATTAAGTGATGGGCAATATTTTGTGGATGAGAATTCCCAAGTAAGATATATAATCTCATTAATTAGAAAGAAAATGAGTGCTTTGAACTAGAAATAGATATAAATGCCGTTAAAGATGTGATACTTACCATTGCTTGTATATGAGGCATTTGTTAGGAACGAACTTTTAGATTTTGATTGTAGTTTGGAATGACTTTCATTCGAAAATTGTCAGTAGAGATGAAACTTTTTCTTGAAAATTAACACCATAGTATATAGTTAATTGTACTCAATAATCATATAGATATTACACCAATTTAAGACTATTCATGTATTATGCTCAAGTACTTCTTTCCTGATCAAAATTCACTTCTCTCCTCTTGATTTTATATATTTATTATTTATTTTTATGTGCAAAGAAATAGTTGGCATGCACTTCCTGTTTTAACTGTTCTTGAGATTGTATTTTCTTTATCAGTACAGAAAATTGTACCTTCCATGAATTGAACCGGCCAATTATTAAATATAAATAAAGGTCAAAGATATTGATTAAATATATTTGTTGTGTTAATCGTGCAATAATATACCTCGACTTTATACACACTATATGTGAGTTATCGTTTGTACTTTTTACATGAAATATACGTGGACTAAAAATACTAACATTCACATTTTCCTAATCAAACATTTGAGCTTTTATTGTTGAAATCAAAATATAAAACTTTGATCATTCATAGTAATTTCAAGAGAATTATCAATGTCGACAAAAAAAGTCCTGGTCATGATAGACTAACAACAGATGAAAGGAACAAACTCTAGGCATATTTTCTCTAATTAAACTTTGATCATTCATTTTCATAGGTTAGCATGATATTCAATCATCTTGACCTCGACGAAAAAGTGAATATGTTAATCTATCACAAAAAAAATTATACTTTTTCCATCAATGTATACTTATATACTCAAAGATTTATTCTAATAATATTAATATTATTTCGTGAAGTTGTGTATAACATGACTCGGCATACATGTGTCGAAAAATTAGTCAATTTAAAAAGCACTTTTGAGCAATATTTAGTGTTTGACTAATCTTTTAAAAAGTGCTTTTCAAAAAAAATATTTTTTAGGAGAAATTATTTTTTCCTGCTTCTACTTCTATCCAAATGTACTTTTGTTTTAACTTTCTAAAAGCTTGACCAAACAAACTTTTAAAACAAAGTGATATTTGCTTTGGAGAAGCCTGGCCAAAGATGCTATAAGTGGTCTCTCAAAAACATATCAATTGAAGGCAGTCAAAAAGTATGTCTTCCCGGATCTTCTGATTTTGAAAATACCCAACATCTTAAAATTGTTTTTTTTAATTGCTATTTTTATTTTTTTAAAAAAACTAGACTAGTTTGCGCTCAAGAAAATTTTGCCTTGCACTTGGTTTGTACATAAACCAAGTTAATTTAAAGAAAGAGATGGTTCACATAGAGGTATTTATTTAAACTAATAAAATATAGGAGCATATCATTTTGTGGATGGAGTTTTATCACTTAGTCTTGGTTAATTGATATTTATTTATATAACGTTGAACAATTTCAATAAAATAAAAATATTAGTGCATATTCTCTTATATATTTTTCTTAAGAATGTCAAATTTAACACAAATATAGAATGAAATGCTTTAGAATTCATATTATTGATGCACGATCAAGAAAATAAAATAAAAGAAGAAACAAATATAAGTTATTACGGTCTAATACTTTCTTCTTGCGGTTAAAATTTGGTTCACAATTTTGTTAAACAGGAGTTGTAGTACAGAAATTCTTACGCAATGAAAAACATAGAAAGATTATTATCATAAGGTGTTATGCACGGTATAAAAATACTAAAAGTTGTTATCTCGGGGAATATATTCTTACCTAATTATAATATTTAATTATTAATTATATAATAAAATAAATTGATAGTATAATATAGTGTAAACACTAAAAATAGGACTTAATAGGCATAGGAGCAAAATATCCCAGTCCCAGTTTTCACTTGTCAGGACGCCATTGTCAGCTCTTTATCTACTCTTTCCCTCTTTGTCCATTGAACAAACTCTCCTCCTCTCTGCGAATTTGAAGCTTCAATTTTAAAATGCAAGTGATAGTATCATCTAACCAAACAACACCTCCACTTCACCCCAACCGAAATCAACAACCACCCATTATCCCAAACAATTCAGTAATTTTGGGCCGTAGAGAGCTCTGCTTCGATAGCATTTCTTCAGCCTGCTCTGCTGATCCCTCCACTCCGCAACCCATTTGCCCTCCTCCTTGTACCGCTCGCACTCCCAGGTACTCTATGCCCGCATTATATTACATACTCTAGCAGACTTAAAATAAATAAATGTTGAACAGGGCTCCTCCCATTTTAATTTATATGACTGTGTTTAGCTGGACACTTACTTTGACAAATTACATGGACACGTATAGCATAATGACATGCCATTAATGTAATAGTATTTCATTAAGGGGTCGTTTGGTTGGTATACAAGGAGATTCAATCTCCATATAAAATCCAGCATTATTATATACAATGTCTGTTTGCTACTATTTTTCCTCATAAATAATACCTGCATAACAGCATAAGTTATTGGGAATCTTTGTATAATTTTATGCGGGATAGAATGTGGGTATTAGTAATATATATGGAATAAAAATACTAGAATGACAAATCAAACTCTCTGAAGTAAACAAACATTTATTTTCTTTGAAAAAAAAGGACCGCAATTTTATTTATTTGATCAGTAAAAGAAAGGCTTCGAATATGGGCATGTTTGCCCTCCCTATTTGCTTAAACTTTTAGATGAGGTAGTTTATAAAATTTAGCACCTATATAATTCTACTTTTTCTTGAGGTTCCTATCTAATACTTGTATTATCACTTGATTTCATATTCTTTTCTGTAATGACTAATGTTACAGGGGTAGTGGAGATAATGGCAGTTCTTTGGTTGAACAACTACGGAAAAGCTTTCCAGCAGCCACGCGCAGGATGTTGTTAACAAGCTTTTTCACGTATTCATGTTATCATCCTTCAAGGTACTTGTCAGGTTCGCACATTCTTGCTGTTTGTTTCTTTTTCCTTCACTTGTCAACTTTGAAGGCTTTGCCAGCTTTGAGTTCTGTCTTAGATCTCACAATTATAATCACATATCTTTTAGCACATTTGATCACATTAATGAATATATTTGGCATTTTCAGCTCGTTAAATTGTATTCTAAAATTAGCAAGATATTCCTTATGTATTGGATTCCATTCACCCAACGGTTGGGAATTAATGATTGGCTCTATCTATAAAGATTTTGGATTTGTTCATAATGATCAAATTATATTTGGTCTTGTTTCCGCCTTTCCGGTTATTCTCGATACAATTTTTCAATATTGGATTTTCCGTTTTTCATATTCAAAAAAGGAAGGCGCTGCTTTAAAGCAAGTCGCCTAGGTTCTTAAGAAAGATTTTTTGTTTTGTAAAGCGGAATTCTCCTTTGGCTTGATCTTTAATTGGACTGTAGCATTATGAAGACTCTGTGGGCTTCCCAAAACATAGCTGGTCTCAGTACCAAAAAAAGGAGGGGGGGTTTAGGGTATAGTGATGAATCTCTGAAAGTAGTATTAGAATGGAGCTTAAATAGAGTCAAATGGATGTGTAGAATTTGTATATTTACTCCATCCAACTAGAGCTATAGTTGATTGATTATAGTAAAAGGGAACTCAACTGTGGGTGTGCAAGTATGCAACTCTGCTTGCCCTCTCCCCCCAAACCCCAACAAGCAAACCCCTGCTTTTCTGTGGTTGGCGACTGAAAAATGCAAAACTTCACAATAGTTTGCTTCATCCTGATCATTAGTTGAATTGTCATCCTATATGGTTCTAATCTTGTAACCTACTTTTTGATATACAGCACTTGCTTTGGGGGATCCGTCTGTCACAATTGAACAAGTTACACCTTCTACTTTTCCTTCCGCAGCACTGTTCCCTTTCGAGGTACACATCAACTGTTCAACTTATTCTTTATTGTTTTTGTTACATTCTGATATATAAATCTTAGATCACAGTTTATTTGGTACATGTCTATTTGGCAGGAAAGAGTTGTCGAGCTCTTTGAGAAGAATACCTACTGTGTTGTCAACATATTTGATGTAACCTTGAGACCTACGCTTAATGTTACTGGCGCAGTCGAGGTAACTTTTGTAGACATGTGCAAGCATTTACTTTTACATTTCAGTGTTATGCTTATTAAACTTTTTTGGTAGCTTATCTTTGATGCTCACTTGGAAGTAAAGATTCTTATGTCCATGGATTTTCAATCTTCATGCATATGGTGCCTCAACCAACTCACATTTTTGTCCCTCGATTAAGTAATTAATCTGTCTTTGAAAGCAGATATATTTTTTATGTTTAAAAAATGGCAGATTCCTGAAGGAAATGGTTCAGGGGTGATTTGGGACAACGAAGGCCACATTGTTACTAATTACCATGGTAAGATCACTTCAATATGGTACCCGAGTGCATTAGTTATTTGTGTAATATACACCCTGCATCCCAGAAAGAATGAAGGGGTTTGGAGTATGAGAATCAAACTCTTTAATTTTTGGTGTGGAATAGGAAATGAATGTTTCATAAAGTTGGGGCCTAATAATGGCTTCATTAGCTGAAAAAATAGAATAGAATTCTATGACTCAAAAATCAGCTTCAGTTTATTGGATGGGCTATACAATTCTTGGTTAAACAGTTTTCTTTATATGTCCAGTGATTGGTAACTCCCTTTCTAGAAACCCAAGCCGTGGGCAAGTAGTTGCACGTGTTAATATTCTCGCTGCAGAAGGGTGAGTCGTATTCTATTTTAACAAAGTTCATCGGTTGATGCTTTAGCAACCATTTTACATATTCTTAAATGGGATGATGCAACTTCATCCTACTCTCCATCTAATGCCTTGACTCTCTTAATTTTATTTTGTTTCCTTCTGAAGGGTGCAAAAGAATTTTGAGGGTAAATTGATTGGTGCAGACCGTGCCAAGGATCTTGCTGTATTGAAGGTAAATATTATTCCCAGAAGCATGTTTTGTTCGAGGATTCTTGAGTTCATGGGATATACTTGCTTTCATTATGTGATCATGTTCTTATATTCCTTGTAGCTGTAGTTTGAGTGTCAATTATATTTTTCTTTTCCCTGTTCGCTCTATCTCTCTTCAGCTGATAATCCAAGTAATCTTCCAGCCTCAACTTTTTGGTCATGTTAATTAAATTGTAAGTCTTCTGCACAAGCAATTAAGGATCTGCTGGCACATATTAGAATGCATGGTAATCATTGGAAATGAACCAATTGTTTGTTCTAATTTATTCATTCTATTTCTTGATTGGTATTGCTAAGCAGCGAAAGATATAGCTTTGGGTCTTACTCAACCGTGATTATCATCTGCTTAAAATGGTTGATAATCGTTTTAAAGTCACCAGGAAGCAACTCCAGTTAATTCTTACAGAAAGAAAGGATATACCATTTTATCCACATATTCCACAGAAAATTTGCTATTCGCCGCAGAAGGGTGGCAGTATCACACCATGGTAAGAGTATCTTTGGGTTGTTTTAGTCCAACAACTGGTACTAGATACAGGTTCGGCGGGACGAGTATGATGATGACAGATTGATGGTGTGGGGCTCGGTTTAATTTCCCTTACGAGCTCAGAGATGCACACAAATAAAAGAAGCTAGTTGCGGGCTTTGATTGCCATAAATACGCTGACGATCCAGGTGGCACACAATGAATCTCGGAAACTAACCCGTGGATCGTTGTAATGGACCACGTGGAACTTAGTTCGAGGTAGAGACCCGTGGATCATGGTGATAGGTCATGTGGAACCTAGTTCGGGGGAGGATTGTTGGGTGTACGAACAAAGTCCCACGAAGTCCCACGTTAGAAGCTGAAAAGATTGGGAGTCTATATATAAGGTGTAGGGATCTCTTAATAGTGTGAGACCTTGGAAAAACTGTGCGGGTTCGGCCCAAAGTAGACAATATCATATCATATTAAGAGTATCTTTGGGTTGGTTGAGCCCAACAACTTCATTTGTTTTTATTAAGATTAAGACGTATGAATCTGAATACACATCTGAATATTAAGATGTGCATTGAGATTTAAACGCCTGAATTTGAATATACATCTGCATATTAAGATGTTGTATTAAGAACTGAATACTGAATAATTAAGATTCAAATCTCCATTAAGTGCAAAGAAATGAGGGGATAGTTTTGGGATGAGATTTTCTGAAATAAACGACATAGAGCAAAAGAGATTCAAATGAGAGGGATAGTAATGCGATGAGATTTTCTGAAATAAATGACATAGAGCAAAAGAGATTCAGAGAGATAAGTGGTTAGATATGATGAGCATAACACTGTTATGCTTAGTGGTTTCTTTGGAACATTGGGAGGAGGAACTGTATGGGGAGGATGCTATTATTGTATTTCCTTAGTAATCCAAGTGATTTATTTGCATTAATGATTATGCATCCAGGAAGAGCCTCATTCCCTATTTTTTTAATCGTCTTTTTTGCTCATATCGAATCGATATATTTATAAGTTCTATTTGCCTGTGGAACTTTCTTACAATATAGCAGTTGGTGATGTACATTTTGACATTTTCCCTTTTTGTTTTTTCCAACTCAAACTTACATTTCTGACTGACACCGCATCCTAAAATGCTAGGTGGAAGCTTCTGAAGACCTGTTGAGGCCAATTAGAGTTGGGGAATCTGCTTCTTTGAGAGTTGGCCAGCAGTGTTTAGCCATTGGAAATCCTTTTGGGTTTGATCATACACTCACTGTTGGGGTTATCAGTGGACTGAATCGAGATATATATAGTCAAACTGGAGTGACAATTAGCGGAGGAATTCAAACAGACGCAGCCATCAATCCGGGGAACAGGTTTATTTTGCTGAACTTGTGCTTGCCTTGGTATCGAATTCATTGCCTCTGATGCTGAAAATTTTTAAAGGTCCTTTTTTCCTTTTCTTTTCCAACTGCTGTTCTGTGAATAAATCTGTATTTTTTCAGCGGAGGTCCTTTGTTAGATTCAAAAGGAAACTTGATTGGGATTAACACGGCAATATTCACTCAGACAGGTGAATAATTTTTCCATCGAGGTGTTATAGACTGTGAAGATTGAGGGGAACTGAAAAGATACACTTATTTATTGTTCGAAGTTTATCCTCTTGTTTTATTACTGATTCTTTTTTGGTACAACAGGGACATCAGCAGGTGTTGGATTTGCAATCCCTTCTTCAACTGTATTGAGAATTGTGCCCCAGTTGGTCCAATCTGGAAAAGTATGACTGTTGCTGCATTATTTCATGGCTTAGTTCTTGTCCGCTTCCAATTAAAATTTTTGTTTCTGTTCATTTCTTCTTTTTCTCCGGGTTTTCCAGAATTTTCTTCATTTGCATTTTGTGACAGAACATCATATTCTCATTTAAAATAGTGGTTCTATGCTTTTGGGGGTTGGGAAGTTGTAGGTGATGAATTTGGTTTCCGTGGGAGTATCTTTTGGGGGGCGGGGGGAGAACTAAAACAGTAAAGTGGTTTCATACTCTTAAGGTTTATTATTTGTTTATGTATTTGTATGTCTTATGCATGTCAGGTTGTTCGTGCTGGTTTGAATATTGAAATAGCTCCAGACCTGATTGCCAACCAACTTAATGTTCGAAATGGAGCTCTGATTCTGCAGGTATATTGCCGTCACTGTTGACCCTGCCAGGGACAGTTATCCTTTAGAGTAGAATTCGCAATATCTCTTTTGTCTGAACCGGTTCCTGCTCTATTTAGGTACCTGGAAATAGTCTTGCAGCCAAAGCTGGACTTCTTCCTACTACCAGGGGTTTTGCTGGAAATATAGTACTTGGTGATATTATTGAAGCAGTGAATGACAAACCTGTGAGTGATTTCTGTTTTAGGTCTTGTTTCTTGTGTTAGGGGGCAAATTGTTTGTTAGTGCAAATTGATGATATGAACATTGCCTTGGCCTCCAATCTGCAGGTCTAGAATTCGAGTAATGTGAGGAGTGAGTAGCTGGAAAAGTGATGTTGATTCTCTTAGGGGGTTAGGGAAAAAGAAAGAAAAATAAACTTTTGTGGCCTGCTTGAGCTTGAAAGAATAAGATTTGGTTGGAAAGCACAAGTCCTCATTGAACTGATAAGGAAAGAGAGCACAAATGAATGAATATGATTAAATTAGTTTGCAGTTTTTGCTCTAACCTAGTAGTACCTTCAGTTTTTTCCCTTCCCACTCTTGTTGATTTTTGTTGCTTCTTGTTTTAAGCAAGTCTGCATTTCTGACACGCGCTCATTTTATGTTGGCTTCAGGTTAGGAGCAAAGCAGATTTGTATAAAGCCCTGGACAACTATAACATAGGTGATGAAGTTCGGCTAAAAATTCGTAGGGGCAACGAAAACATGGAGTTGAGCATAGCATTAGAGGAAAAAGATTCATGACAATTGGAGCTTTCTGGTTTTCAGCTTAATTAGTGCCATCAGTTTACATGATAATATATGGTTCCAATATCGGTATATACTACAATTAAGAATTGTTTGGCGGGAATCCGGAAATGAATGGAACATGTTTAAATGCTGCCAGCGGAATGAATCGCCTGTAAAGTTTGAGTTACTATGAAAAGGAGGGCAAAATGAACGAACCTTGAATTCTTTTACGCAACAATGTTTTGCTTCTTCCAGTTCTTGCTACTTTCCTCTGAAAATTTAGGTTGTGACATCAATTCATACTAAGATATGTATTTTTATTGAAGCTTTAAAGCGAAATGTTAATTTGCGCATTATTATGTTTCCTCAAGATATTTTGTACCTTTCATACGTTTAAGGTCTTTTATTATAGACACTAATATAAGCAGCAAATATTTTGCGTCAGGATAAATAGCTAAAATCTCTCATTTAAACGCTTGCATTTACACGAGAGAGAAGACGGGGAAGTTGAATGGACATAGTATTTGTACAAATTCCTTGCCAGCCCAAGGAGTTCGGAAAAACCATGAGAGTTGACTCTTGAATGGTCTTGTGTTTGTGAAAGAGCTACAAGTAAACGGAGAACAGGAAATAGCAAAGAAAGATATGGAGTTAGTTATATAAGCTTTCGGTAAAACCGAAATCAGTAAGTCAAGATGGCCGAGTTGGTCTAAGGCGCCAGTTTCAGGTACTGGTCCGAAAGGGCATGGGTTCGAATCCCATTCTTGACAATTTGTTTTTGCCCCTCAACTCTCCTTTACACATATACAACTCTTTTTTTTTTTTTTTGGCCTGCAGGAGAAATGGTAAACTGAAGGAAAGAAAATTTTCCACAAAAGATGACCTTTGACGGCATACTGATAATACCCTAAAAGGAACAACAATCTACAAAAGATGACCTATCACGGCATACTGATCCTGCTATTAACAAGGGAAGAGCATAAAAGAAGGATCTACATGTATTTTCCTATGCACGAAACTAATCCTGCTTAATTTGTTGTGACACCAGACTAGTTGATCTTTTGTTAACCTGGACATGTTGAGGACCCTAGCTACTAATTTCATGTCTACTTGAGAGAAAAAGTAGAGTACATGATCTGATTCTGAATCATCATCTTCCTTGTGTTTCCTGAACCTCCTCAGTATGCAGCATTCACCTCTCAAAGCATGTTTCAGCTTCTTTTCTTTCTGCATTCCACAAGAATTACATAATGAGTCTTCTATGCATGGACAATGTAAATGAATTTTTATACTATCAGCTCCACTAAACGATAATTACAGGTAATACAATGATACTGTAAAATTTATTTGATACTCTCAGTGTACATGAAATCCTTAGACAATGAGTACAGCGAAAATCTAAGAATCTACCTTTTCAAGACCTTTTTTGACCTCCATTAAAAACTCCAAATCTTCTGGTGCTTGAAGCTCTTGACCTTTCGTCTTTTGACCCTTCACAATCATGTTGGAGCAATTTCTATCAGCTCTAACAAATTGCCAAAATATTCGAATTGATTCTTCAAGTATCTCCACTAGCATGTCACTTGTTATGATATAATCAACCTTTTCTCCAGCTCTAGCTTTGTTTTTGTCTTTCATTCTGTCCTCTGCCCATCAACCTCTTTATTAGTACATTGAATGATAAAACATGAGTTTAACTTTATGATCCGACAATATAAAATATATCTGATACAATCACGTCGCTTATAAGATATACTAATTTCTGTGACAAGCATTAATTGTTAACATGAAAAATATGGTAACTAATATATTGTCATAGGTTTTCACTAATAGTGTATACAACTTTTAATTCTAAATTCTTTTCAGATGCTTACCTCTTATAACAGGAACTTGAAGAAGATTACGAAGATCGTATCGACTCTTGATGAAATATTGAACTCTAGGGCCTTGAAAAGGTTCATTTTCTATAAATCTTTGCAAGAGCACTTGAAATTGTTGAAACTCTCCAGCAACTTCATTATATGTACGGATACCACGAGGGTCTGAATCCCACAAACTTAAAGCCTTCCCGTATTGCCAGTATAGAAATTCCCAAGAAAGACACATCTGTGCAACGTATATTACTTCTAGATCGCTCTGCAATTCTCTGATAAACTTTACCATTGGGTCAATATTGTTATGGCTTTTATGCTTGAATAGCCGAATATTTTGTGAAATAAGGGATTTTAGTTTTGGACCTGAAGATCTCTGGCTTGAGATATGTCGAAATGGATCGTTTAGCGGATCTTTCTGCAGATAACCTGTAAACTTTTTGGATCAGAACAGCTAAAAATGAAAAGAATTTAAGTTCTCTACACAACTAAGTTACCTGTAAATTGTAATAGCATGTAATTATATAAACAAACATGGTTTGGTTACGATGACTCATTAAGTAACAAAGTTTAGTAGCCGTCAGAGGCAGAGCCAGAATTTTAATCTTATGAAATCTATATTCTAATCGTTTGAAGTTACTAGGTTCTAAATTAATAATTTATACGTATTCAATAAAATTTTTAAGACAAATACAGGGTTCCAACTAAAGCTAATGGGTTCGGATGAACTTGCTTTCGGTACTCTAGCTCCGCCCCTGATAGGCCATTCAAGTAAACATAAACAATCAATAAAACGAGTATGGCAGCTCGATACACTAAGCTTCCGCTATGCGCGGGGTCCGAGGAAGGGTCGGATCACAAATGTCTATTGTACGCAGCCTTACCCTGCATTTCTGCAAGAACCTGTTTCGTGACCCCCGATCATATGGCAGCAACTTTACCAGTTACGTCAAGGTTCCCCTTCAATCAATAAATCGACTATGAAGTTCGAAAATTTCAACATTCCCCAAATATGAATCATAGACAAAAATGAAAGTTCCAATTATGAATCATAGACAAAAGCTAGGGATGCACAACATTCACAATATCGGAAGAGTAGCAGCTGCGGTTTTTTTGGAATTTTCTAAAAAAACAAAAACAATATTCTTATCTTGGTTATCATATTTGCATGGTCAGCAAAAGAAAAGATGGAATATATGCTACTAATAATCTTCCTTTTTTTTTTTTTTTAAATGATAAATGCAAGGGGAAAACAGTTTTTATTAAATGGTCCTGAACTACTATGTATTTACACAAAGTTTTCACCCATGCAAATAGCATAAACATTAGAAGTACTAGTGAGATTAATTACGTAACAAATTTATTTTCACATAATGGAGTGTGGACAACCAAAAAAAAAAAAGGCAAAAAGGGTAGCACGTCTTTTTGCTTGTGCCTACTTTTGTTTGTTACGTCATGCATCCAATGGTTTAGATTTCATTTTAGTCTAAGTTTGGAGATCCCAGCTAACCAGATTTTGTGGGTCCTGTTATAAACTTTTGAATAAGATAAGCTGCTTTTATTCATTTCACGTAATTACATTCAAAGAAATTTGAAGCTAACCATAAGCCATGAATAATTGTTACTAGTACACCAAGAAAAAAAGAAAAAGCATGATACTTTCCATTGTCATTATGCAGAAAACATGAAACAAATGGAATTGTGAGAGATGACAGTTTTTATAAATCTACACTTACGAACAAAGTTCAGTAACGATACGTGAAATTCAATTAAACTTGAAGCTGTGAGTTGTTACTGACCTATTGCGTACATCTTCTGGTACGTCAAGATGTCAAATTTTCGCATCCTTTCTCTATAACTCTTGTAGAACTTATGAAGTTCATTCATGCAATCTTCACGTTGGAACTTTTCCTCAATTTTCCATGGCGGCATATCTTCCATTTTTGGAGACTCTGATTCTTCCAAAATAGTAGGCAAACCAGTATCTCTAACTTTTCTAAGTTCCATTTTTAATTGTTCAATTAATTCTTGATGCTCCCACAACGTCTCCAATTTGTTTGCATCTTCATTTCTTGACTTGACAGTTTCTTGAAAATCATCCTCAGATAAAAATTGTTGTGCTTGATCATGTTCTAATTTCTTTAGCTCTTCCATTATATCACTATCAGAATCTTCAGATTCTTGATTTTCCTCTGACATTTCAAAATCACTTAATTTTTCATTATGCTCAAATTCTCCACCTAAGTCTTCATCAGTCAAGAAGCCATCACTATACTGATCAACTAATTTGTTCATAAGGTAACGAATATGCTCAAAACCAATCGACACACTATCAGAATCAGTCAAAGAATCCTTCTCAGATTCAAACAGAAACTCATCAGTGATATTTGATTCTCCTTTCACGGAATTGAGTCCTTCACTTTTCTCCATTTCCTCTTCATCACACTTAAAATCACCCAAATTTCCTTTTTCTTCCTCTTTAATGGTTTCACTTTTACTATGAACTTCTTTCAAATCCTCTGTTACAACAACCTCTGATTCTGTTCCTGTTTCTGTTTCTGTGAGGGAGTTATGGTTACACGTGGAGGGCATCCATTTAGAGCTAACAAATTCACCTTTTTCTTCCCTGCTCTTACAAAATTCTTCATAGGTTGGGAATCTAAATGTAAAACTGAACTCAGTTTTTTGTACCTCCCCATTATTTTCCGAATCAGGGAATTCAGAAGCATCCTTAAAAGCTTCAGACCCAGTATCTAACTGTCGTTCTGCCTCTGAAAAAGCAGATTCTTTTTCATACTCTTCTTTAAAGCCTGGATTCTTGTTTAATGAAGCATTACCCCTTCTTAATCTGTGATTTAAACAAAGAAAAATAAGCAGGATTGTTAAAATAATGGAAGGAAAAAAAAGGGCATTGGAAAAAATTGAATCTTGATTTACATAAAGAAAGTAAATAAATAAATACCTGAGGAAGAAAGTGGTGATGAAGCTGAATAGAGGAGACAAGTAGGTGGAAACAGAGGCAAATAGCGTAGGAAGCGATAAAAACAGATTTTGATAGAGGAACTGAGAAAGAGAAGCCATATTCAGAGAATAGAAGAAATTTTGAGAGTGGCCATGGATATTAATCAGTATGAAACTTCAGGTGGAAGCAAAACAAACAGAGGGAAACAGAGAGATAACAGAAGTTGAAGGAAAATTTATGACCGTTTGAATTTGTCAAAGAGAGAAATAGACTAATCACCTGTAAAAAAAATACAACGAACCCCATGTCAAAAGTTAGCAAGATTTGCAAGCAAATCAAAAGACTAATTTGGAAGTAAAAATTCGACCTAACTGTGAAAATTCATGCAGTGGACAGATTTACGAGCAACAGTTGAGGGTAAGGATAGTTACTTATCAGCGACTTGGCCTAATTGACATCCTTATTCTTCACAAAGAGAGAGAAATTTGTCGTACAAAGATATCCACATAACGAGGAATTATCAGTTGAGAAGTCCTGTTTTTGCTGCTTATTCTTTGAGGAGTTGAATGTTGGGGAGGGGAAACACATAGAGAAAGGAAAACTTGGGGTAAGATTTGAATGTTGACAGCTTCTTTGTTTATCTTTTTTGTTTTTTCAGGTGGAGGAGCTTACGTTGCAGCTCCTTTCATACGCCAAGTGTCTTTGACATTATGGATTGGGCAACTACACGAAAAAAAAAAAATCAATATTACTTGCCTTGAATAGAAGAAGAAAAGATAGAAGAAAATTCTTACTCTGTCTGATCAAATTATTTATCGTGATTTCAAAAAATAATTATTTTAAATTATTTGTCATGTTAAAAGTTTTAAGATAAAATTAATAATTTTTTTCTTATTTTATCTTAAGTATTAATTATTTTTGAAGATGGAGATGACACATAAATAAAATAAATATTTATATCTAAGACATAAATAAGGGTAAAGTAGTCAAAAACTCCTCCTAATTAATATTATTAAGAGCATATAAAAGACAAACACGATAAATAATTTGAGACGGAGGGAGTAGTAAACTTAGCCTGCCCTAATCTAATTAAATTCAAGTGATCAGTAAATCGCATTTCCAATATTAATCAAAAGTTGAACTACCTGGTTTGAGGCGTCCATTTTTGAACATCTTATGTGTTTTCCGCGTAAGAATATGTATTGCTTGTAAAGAAAGCACAATGTTCATAATCCCAATTCGCTTTAACATAATTAATTGGTGAAGGGTGCAACTTAATGTGAAAAGCATGAAGGCCTATAATACTAAATTACGTGACAGATTCCATCCAAATAGGGTGGGTGGAGTTCTTTAATATTTGAACTTTTCACACAACAACATTAAAAATATGTGAAGGTTCACAAACTAGACGTGTTTACGATGCTTTTGACTAAAAGATGGACAAGAAAACAAAGAGCGTAGAACACATTTTTCTATGTACCACATTCGGACTGCACAATCGAATGGAATTGACCAGACATTTTTCGTAGGCACTACTACATTGTTGTTTGTGAAACTAACCATGCTATGTTTATAGGAAACGAATAATAAAGACAACGAACGGTAATTTTGTGTTTGATGACAGTTGACAGTACTCCAATTGGAACAGCCATAATTGCAATTTGCAAGAAGAACATTAAACACTTGAGACTGATTTGTTAGGATAAAAGAATATTCGACCAATAAGAAAAAACTAAGTTATAAAATTTAAGAAAAAAAGAATTACCTTCAAGAATCCAATTTGAAATTTCAAATCGGACAAAGAGGTCTCCGATCTCACAAAATTGTTTGTCAACTCACAATAATGCAGAAGCACCACTAAATAATGAGTTCCCAATATTTATAACCGTCACATTCCTATTCGAATCTACAAAGGAAATAGCTAAAAATAAGGAAAGAAAAATTTCTATTCTACGAGGAAAACAACATGAAAAACAGAATTCTGACGAGTGCAAAATGCAATATAAAATTAATGTTCGCTAGTCAAAGATAGTATAGTAAAATATTTTCTTCACAGAAGTTATATTTAAACAATGTTCAAGTAATTTTTGGGTTAAATGATATTCAGGATGTTTAACACTTTGATTTGGGATGAGTACGAACTACAATTAACTACTAAAAATAAAGCAAATGACAATTGATCGCGAAGAACTAGAGACTAGCAGAACTGGTTTGTTATAATTAGGGATGTACAAACCAAACCGGAAAACCGTATTAAACCGAAAAATCAAACCAAACCGATTAAAAAACCAGGATTATGTTTGGTTTGATTTGGTTTGTATTGAGTAAAATAATCCGAACCAAACTGACATATAAATATATAATTTTATATATACTTCGAAGACTTTTCATAGAATTTTTTAAAAAAATGTCTAGAAATATTTGCGATTCTCTTATGAGATGTGATATTTAGTTAAATATGAAGTGTTCTATTCATATTAACTTTAAATAATGGATTGTATGATCACTTTCTTATCAAGTATTAGTAAGATGCGTCAATCTCTTTGTTGTTCCATATTCATAAGTCAAGCTCTAAAATTCTTATATTTTTTTCGAATTCGAAGTGGTATTTTGATAATTTAAAATTAAATAAAACATATCATTATATAGGTATCATATTGATTTTTATGTTTAATTGTTAAATTCAGTTAACCTTAAAAGTGTATATCAACGAAAAATTATTGTCAGACGACTAAAAAATTAACTATCATATGTTACTAAGAAAATTCTCCCATAAGAATATGTTAATAGATCATATGTTTGTCAATTAAATTAATTTTTACTAAATATATATTTACTTATAAGAAATGATTTCATGTAACAAAAAAAACCTGAAAAACCCGACAAAGTCGAACCAATCCAAACCGATATAGTTGGTTTGGTTTGATTTTAATAAAAATCAAAACAACCCGGTCCATGTACGGCTCTAGTTATCAGTGTGAAAAATAAGGGTCATGACTTGAGAAGTGAAAGATTGTTATCCTAGAATTGACAATGTTAAATTTTACTCTTAAGGTTTTATTGATTCTCTCAAATTCAACATGTTTCTATCCTATTATTCTGATTTAGGTTCCTCTTGAATAAACTTAAACCGTTCAAATAAGCTAATATGAAGTGCAGTGAAACTTGCAATAATCTATTGGTAAGAATGGTCTAAGAGAAACTTCTCGCGAATATTTCTCAATCTTAATTTAAAAGGTAGATACAAAGCTCTTTTGATTACTTTAATGAAATACCAAAATAAATTAAGGCATGCGTTGCACCAATATTCAAAATCTTGCTCCTCTTTTGATTAAACACGATAATGAATAAAATCACAACTAAAGCTAAAACTCCTCCAACAAATTCAGGCAATCAAACAATAATCAAATCCATAGATAACAATTAAGTCACCAGATCATGTCAAACCCTAAGGTAAACTACTCCATAATCATAGAGAAAGTCATCATAAATAGAGTTCAAGAATAAGAAAACATCAATTCAACGTTATAATCCAAACTCCCGTATTGAATTGATGGAAAGATAATGAAATCTTGTGTCTTGAAGCCTCTAATGCTCTCCAATAGCTCCCTAGGTCAAAAGTCCTCTAAAAATCATATTTTTGGTGTATTTATACCATGTAGAAACAGGCTCGGACGAAACTATCCTTTCCAAGCCGAAGTAAAAATATTAAACCGCGAAAACACATTGGCGCGATGCACCAGGTGCCGCATTAGTAAGGATTTTCAGAAAGTTGATTTTTCACTCTGCAAAAATATTGCACTAGCGCCCCGCAACGCGCGCGGTAGTGCAAATTTCTCAGTGTAAATTTTTCTTCTCACTTTTTGATATTGAGACTTGGTCCTCGACTCCCGAACGCGACCCCGATATAATTTCTTGAGCTTTTACTCAGACTTCAAAATTCTAAATTATTCGATTTAGCTCCAAATTATCTTCTTAACTCGAAATTATTTTTTGCAAGGCATAAAACATGTAGCAGGTACAAATCATCATCATTTAAACTCAAATACGAATAAAATACAGTAATTAAAATGTAAAATACGGCTAAAGCACAGATTTCTAGCCTACCATTAAATCCTACAAGAAAAGGAAAGATTTAGAAAACTTACTTAGGGAAGGATACAAGAAATAAGAAATCCTACTTTTTAGAAGGTGCCAATATTCTTTTATAAAGCACTACACTTTAAAGCCCAATTACCATACATAACAGGTTGTATCATTTATACACACCCATGTACTTTGCCTTGGGTGTATTCTTTGCGCATCTGAATACAAGTGATACAAGCTGGTAATAATTAAACAATCAAGACGAAATACAGAAATACAAGCACCACAATTTAGAGCCTAATATGTAACAGGTTGTATCCTTTGTATACACTCTTGTATTTCTCCTTGGATGTATTCGTTGCGCGTCTGAATACAAGTGATACAAGCTGGTAATAATTGAACAACCAAGAGAAAATACATAAATACAAAAAAATAAAATGCTTTCATTGAGAGTCAAAATCAAGACATCCACTTACTAAAGTGAGCGGTCTAATCAACTAAGCTACAAGAGCTTATTGCTCTTTTATTTCAGTTCAAAACATTTGATATCATGTTTCAGTACTTTCAGATGGATTTGCTATAAAAATATAGCTACAAATAGTAATTTTCTAAAAGTAAAGTTAGGAATGATAAATATAGTGTACATATTTGTTGTTTCGTGTAAATTTTCCATATGAACTAATATCGGCAAGCCCACTGAAATCTACCGTTCGTGGAGTAAAAATTGCACGGGGCACCCTATTTGGTCTCCCCCATTTAACCTATACCCACTTTTTAAAAAAGTTTTAACCTGTACCCACTTTTTAAACAACTTCAGGCCTTTTTCTCCTCCTCCTTCTCCTCTTTCGTTTCTTCTTCTTCTTCTTCTTCTTCTTCTTCTTCTTCTTCTTCTTCTTCTTCTTCTTCTTCTTCTTCTTCAGGTGACAATGATTTTATATGTTGGTTGTGAACATATTTTAATGTAGTTTATGATATTTTACAATGGTGAGCTGTTATGACACTTTATTTTTTACTATTGCTTAAGGTTTCTTCTTTTTCTTTTTCTTTGTTGCAAAATGAGTTCATTAGATTTATTGTTGTTTTGATAAATTGATGATTGAGGTTTGTTCCTGATGATATTTGGAGCTTATGTTTCAAATTTGAGCTCAATTTGAGTAGATTTAGGTATTAAATCATATATTGGATTGTTATAATTCGAAGAACAAATTTCTATTTCTGGGAAATTTGCACTTCAAGCCTATTTGGCCTTAAGTGCATAAACATTGGTTGCACTTCAGACCTTTTGGCCTTAAATGCATCTGAAGTGTAATTTTTCACTTCAGACTTATTGGCCTTAAGTGTAGCAAAACGTTTGTTGCACCTCAGACCTTTTGGCCTTAAGTGCATCTGAAATACAATTTTTTACTTCAGACTTATTGGCCTTAAGTGTAGCAAAACGTTTGTTACACTTCAGACCTTTTGGCCTTAAGTGCATCTGAAGTGTAATTTTTCACTTCAGGCTTATTGGCCTTAAGTGCATGAAACCATTGGTTACACTTCAGACTTACTTGGTCTTAAGTGCATCTAAAGTGCAAATTTTCACTTCAGACTTATTGGCCTTAAGTGAATGAAAACGTTTGTTGCACTTCAGACTTTTTAGCCTTAAGTGCATCTAAAGTGCAATTTTTTACTTCAAACTTATTAGCCTTAAGTGCATCTAAAGTGCAATTTTTCACTTCAGACTTATTATCCTTAAGTGCATGAAACCATTGGTTGCACTTTAGACCTATTTGGCCTTAAGTGTATTTGAAGTGTAATTTTTTCACTTTAGACTAATTTTTTTAAACTTGTGACTCGATAAGTCTGAAGTTGATCGTAAAGTGGGTACGCTTGCAAAGTTTTTTATAAAGTGGGTATAGATCCAATTGTGACCCCAAGACCGGGTGTAGATGCAAAAGCCTCGTTCGTGGATCAGTTGTCACTCTACATGTCAAGGGTCATGACTAAGTTTTAGTACCCTCCGTTGCACATAACACAAGCCCAGTTTTGATGGATTGAGCATATAAAAAGGATATGGTTGTCTCCTACCACACCAAGCAATTTTATTTCTTTTTTTTTTTGGAAAGAAAATAAATGTCCACTTATATAACGTCAGTAATGGCAATTTATTTATCCGTAAAACGGTACAGTTGAATTCGTTACGTGATTTATAGACAAACAAACTAATTTGATCCACAATGATAAACAAATATTAAAAATAAGACTTAGCGTAAAAACCAAAGAAAATGGCAAATCTGGCTCTGGGAGCAATGCCTCCGAGGATAGAAGTAAGATCAGTGTAAAGCAGGAATTAAAGTTGTATTATTTAGCTTAAGAATAGAATGTAGCACAAGTTTTGCCAAAGATTTCGTATCATACAATGGTTGTTGAAGCCACTATTTATAGCTATACCTAGAAAACAAGATTCTAGGATCAAGCCCCTCTTAAATGACAATAGAGGGGGCCATTGATGAAGGTGTAACGACAGGCCATGAATGCCAAAATTCTCTGCAACGGCTGCCTATTTTAATATTAGGAAATATTTTTCATTAAATGTCATCTGGTAACAAACATTCGTTTTGCTCTCGTTGATTATGCTCCCTTCGGGATCTATCCGACTCTAACTGCAGCTGTTGTCCCCGGTCTCGGTTCTTACTCGATTCATGTTCCGTTTGCCTCCGGTTCCACGTGTCGCACAATCATTCGATCATTTAATATAAAACAATTTTATCATATGCAGATAGTCCCCCTACTTTCCGGTGGCACAACTTTGTGTCATCGGAAAGTTGGTAAAGATTCCTTTCTTGGCGAGAAGTTTTCTGAACCCCTCTGAACAGTCTCTGACGCTGACAAGACACTCATCTCCTTGCATTTAATACCCCGAATACGTGTTGCCTTACAATTTAGCAATATTTTTGCCGATTCTCGAGGTAATCATGACTACGATTTTAGCCGTTTCTACCTTTACTTATATGTATCATTTTACCTCTTTCACTTCTAACAAATTCATAAGCTCTTTTATCCTCTTTGCACTTAACTTCCTTCTGCTTTCATCTCTCTTTGATCTTCTTCAAAAGACTTTATTATCTTCTTACCATTATGCCTTCTTTTACTAAATCTTTCAAGAACTCTTCTCTTCGGTGGAGGCCCGAAGAGAAACAAAGATAAAGAGGTTGATGTTGATGCCAATCTCCCCACGGTAAGCACCATCATACCTAAACACTTGAGCACTGTGAGCGATTCCCAAGAGAAGTTCCCTTCTGCAAATCCTCGAACCTGGCATGTTAGCAAGTATCCTTCTTCTATCCGTCCTTCCAGTATTCCTACTGTGAAGGATGAATGTAACTTCCAGGACCTAAACATCATTGCTCCTAATCTGGTGGAGCGAGTAACCTTCACCAAGAAGGGTTTTACGTATGTCTGTATGTACCCCTTCACTTTAGGCCTGTTTTCTTTGAGCTGGGGACTTGACCTTGTGATTCTGGAGTTATGCCACTGGTACCAGGTCTGCTTGGCACAAGTAGGCCCTTCTATGTGGCCAACGGTGGCTTGTCTGCGCCGGCTGTGCATAGAGACGGGGGAAACCCTAACCCTGGCACATATGATGAATCTCTACTCTCTCAAAACCTTATGTGGGGCCAGTAATAAATTTCAGCAAGCGTGACCACCATGCTTTGCTTACAAGCATGGATGACGATAATGACCGTGGATAGATGAAGCGGTTTGTCGTTATTTATACCAGGGATATCATCCCCGCCACAACTCCATCTTTTCCTGAATCATGGAGTTGTTCACATAAATTTATAATCTATCTCTTTCTCCGTAAAAGGCTATTTCATGTCATTGCTAATCCTTTTGCTTCCTTTATCTCAACTACTCAGTGGATACCACCAAGGGTTGAAGGCCTGGACCAGTGGGTTCAAAAGATTCTGGATAATACTATGTAGAGACCCATCGGTGGAAGGAGTTGGCCCCCAAATATGGTTGGAAGGCCATGAACCACGGTAAATCGATTCTTTCTACTTTCTGCCTTTGCATATACATAACTAAACTTGCTAACCATACCCTTTTGTTTGATTTAGGACTCCCGCAAGGTTCTGTTACTTGCCCTGAAGTTAAGATTTTGACCGATTCTGCGGAAGCTGCAAGGTTGTTGCAAGAGGATCTTACTCGGAATGGTGCCCTCGGATTTGCCTTCGGTGTAGGTGCGTACTCTCGGAGTCGCCATCCAGAGAACAAACAACCAAAAAGGTGGTGTTCTTCCTCGGCTAAAAATAAAAATAAGAAAATAAATAAGGCCACGCCTGAGCCGGTCGCCGCCACTGTGGTCATTGATGATAACGGGGAAGCTAATGATGAAGAGGCTCCCTTTCAACTGAGACAACGATCTTCATCAGCTCAACAAAATGCTCTATTTGGAGAGCTTAGAACCCCAACCGAGGGTGAGATCCGAGCACTCTTAGGAGAAATGGATTTAGTGGAGAATGTCGATTCTCCCTTTTCGGTCCCAGTTGTTGCCTCTGATCCTATGAGGTTGGATACCAGGCCTCTTCTGCCTTTGGTTGGTGACTACCAATAATCAACACTATCTCTGTTGCAGTAGCTTCTCAACCTACAAAAACATCAGCTTCATCTCCCTTCACACCAACTATGCCTTCATTACCAGCAACTGCTGCATCTCCTCCACCGGCAGCGGGCACCCGAGAAGAAGATGTCTTCCTTCCCTAATCCCCTTACAACGGGGTTTTAGGAACAAATACTCACCCCCTTCTCCAGATCCCTGAGGGAGAAGGAGCGTCACTCTCTCAGTTTCAAAGGAGTGCCATCTGCTGTCTAGGCCGATGCAGCTTGGCAAATATCAGAAGCCGTTGGCTTTAGAAAAAGATAAGAAGAAAATATACTCTCTTTCAGGGGAGTGTATGTTTAATAATGCTATGCACAATGCAGCAGCGGTACCTAACTTGTTCTCTCATTGTTTGCTTTTATTTGTCTGTTATGACATGGTTTCTGACTTTGATGTACGTTTTGCAGGCCAACTTTCTCACTTCCGAAGACCTTCAAAGATTGATCCTTGATAAATAAGGACACATGTCTGAGCGGGATCAGCTGTTGGCTGAAAGGAATCAACTCGCTGCACGCCTAACAGTGCTAGAGGCAAAGGCTACTGAAGCGGCCGAGCTTAAGGCCCGGTTGCAGCAAAGTGAGAAGAAGGCGATGGCTCATAGTCAAGAAGCCACTTATCTACATGCAAAATTTCAAGATGCTAAGGCCAGGTGGGCTGAGTCTCAAGACACTGCTCTTGCTGCTACCGAAAATGAGTTTTCCTCCATTGAATGAGCAAATAATTTGGAGGAAGCCTTGAACTCCAAAGCCGAATAGGCTGCTGCTGTTAGAGAGAAGCGGGCTCGAATGGAAGATAGGTATAAGAAGATCATGGACCAAAATAAGGTTCACATATCAACAATACGTGATCTCGATCTTAGCCTTGGTGCCATGAGGTTCGAGCGGGATGGCCTTTTGACCGAGTTTTATAGGCTTAAGGCAAAGGTCCAGTACCAAGGGGATTCCTTCATCTTTGAAAAGACATACTCTATGTACCACATGAGGAGGAAAATCTTGGAGGAGGCCAAAGCATGAGTTATTGATATTGTTGACGATATTACCAAGGCTCGAGCACTGGATTTAACTGCTCGAGAATGCCTCCTGGCTCAGCCCGACGCAACGGACTCTTCTAATACCGACACCGAGTATTCGAGGACCTAGGAGGAACTTGAAGAGGATGTTGATGGGGGCCAAGATCCTGCACAGGTGGCAGACCTGCCCACTTCTCTCGGGGGAGCGTAGATGCCTCTTTCCCCCTAAGTTCCGGTGGCGATGAAGTTTAGATTTTTTCTTTTTTCTTTTGTTTTTCTCCCTTTGTACTTTTTTACTTATGCTATTTGGCGTGTTTGATAAATAAAAGGGCTTTTTGTTTACGCATTACGCAAAGCTCATTCTCTTTTCTTCGAATTAGATAAGGCTTCAGGTGTGGTTTCTTCTGATAGCTTTTGGGTTCTAGGCATAAATTCTTTCGAAACCAACCCTTTACTATGAAGGTTTCATTAAAGAAGCCCCTCTTATATTTACCGTGCTCTTGAAGAGGACGTCTCCTATTTATTCCAACACTAGCATTTGAAGTTTTACATAACTTTCAAATGATAAAATCAATCCATCATTTGGACAAGAAACAAGATACAAATAAAGGGACTTCATTTTATTCCTTCTATCTTCAAAGTACATAAGCATTCATTTGCTGAAAAAAAGAAATTCTCAATACATGTGGCTAATTTGTACAACTTATTTCTACGGGGCTAGCTATGCAGTCCACGGTATACGTTGTTGTTCCCAGGTCTCATATTCCCGGTTTTTGTGGAAATCATGTTTCCGTATTCTCATACTATTCCCCCTAGTGTTCAAATATGAAGTGTGCGAATTGGAACACTAGAAGTCTTGCTCCTTTGAAAAAAACACTTGTGAATGGTTGAATAGACTTTGATTCGATGGCAAGATCTATTTCCCATTAGGAATTTTCCATCGATCCAAAGACTATTTAACCATCCCTTAGCAATATGTTATTTGACAAGGGCAAACACACACTTAAATTATGCTCGCTAATCAAATATAGTATAGTATAATATCGTATCCACATGGATTGGATTTAAACATTATTCTTGTAGTTTCTAGCTTGACTGCTATCCAAGATGATCAACAATTAAGATTTATATAATTTCTAACTAAAATTAACTAAGAGTCTAAAGCTATTGACTAACGACAATTGAAACAAGGAACAAACAAAGAAGGTTATCAATGGGAGAAGATAGGGTTTTGATAGAATATGTGCAAGATAATTGTTTGGAATGTAACTCTAGATAATTCACTTCCAATGTTCAAGTGAGTCCCTCGAATTCACTCAATTATTAGTTCAAACGTTCAGCAAAAACTCCTCTCTCGATTAAGTCTTAACCTCACAAGATGAACCAATTTAAGCACGTGAAGATATGCAAGAATGCGTAATGGATTGGTCTTTAGGAAAACCTCTTTCATTTATTCTCCTAACTAGGTTTTATCAATGATTCAATTAGCCTCTTTCGATTACTTAGAAGAATCTATGAACTCAACCAATAATATAATGCAAAGATATCACAAGTTATGCCTCTCTCTATTACATGAGCAAGTGAATGTAGATTCAACAATTAAATCATCCAAACATGCTTTAATACATAACACTAGAGTTATAATCTACAAACAATCATCAATACACCAAATCCATCAAATCCTAAAGAGAACTACTCCATAGACATGGAGCAATTCATCACAAATAAATTAACGTATCGGAAAACATAAATTCAATCCAAACTTGGGTATTGAGTGAGGAAGGAATGATGAAATCCTTGTGCTTGTGTTCTTCCAACTCCTCCTTAGCCTCCTTATGTCGAAGGTATGTCCAAAAGTCCAGAAAATACTATTTTCCACGTATTTATACCAAGTAGGTTCGGGCCCAGATGAAACCACATTCTCCTAGCCGAAATAGGACATTGGCTCTATAAAAATTACACAGACGTGCCGCATGGGGCGACTTGCCATGCGGGGATTTAGTGGGGAAATCCAGAGAGCATCACAGTTCAACAGGCTGCCCAAATACACTACTGTGGTGCCACGCGCTGCCCCATGCGCCGCAGCAGTGCAAATTTCTCAGAGTACGACTTCAAACTCGATTTTTGACGTCCAGACTTGGTCCTTGACCCCCGAACACGATCCTGGCTTAATGCCTTGGGCTTTTACTCAGACTTTAAAGCTCCAAATAGCTCGAATTCGCTCCGCAACATCTACGTATCTCAAAATTCTTCCTAAAAGGTATAAAACACACAATAAGTGCAAAACACTACCAATTAAAGCTCAACAAATAAAATGCAGTGAATTAGAGTGCAGTAAACGACTAAAATACGGGATTATAGCCTACCATCATTATTTCAATGCCTTGTCATGTTAAGGTCTTAACTTTGCTGATGATGCTTCCTTCATAGTATGCTTTTGTTGCTGTCTCGTTAAAAAACTTGCCAGAAAAATCCGATTGGGACAAAAACTAGTTAAAGGGAAAAAGAGTGCAGCATATACTTTCAGTGTAAGTAGGATCCATCAGCAGTAATAACTTTTAACGTGAGTCACGTTCCAGTTGCTTGGCAATTTGACTCCATCTTAATTCTCTAGTTCGTATGATCCCTTCCCGGTGACAGCTGAAACCCGGTAGTGACCTTATCACGTCTGACCCAACTTTCCAACATTGATCTCCTGAGTGTTTTGAGTCACTTTCTTCAAAACCAAGTCTCCTACTTTAAAGTAGCGGAGATTGGCCCTCCGGTTATAGTATCTTTCCATCCTTTGTTTCTGAGCCACCATTCTTATGTGTGCCAAGTCCCTACTCATCAAGAAATTCCACTTTGACCAGCAATGCCTCATTATTTGCTTCTTCATCCGTTTGGAAGTACCATAGGGTCGGTTCTCCTACTTCCATCGGGATCAGCACTTCTGCACCGTAAAGGCGTCTCGCTCGTGCTTGATTTTGCCATCATCCGGTACGCCCATAGCACGCCTGGTAACTTTTTAGGCCGTTTGCCTTTGGCGGCTTCTAACCTCTTTATGAGATTTTGAATAATCTCTTTATTGGTTGATTTCGCCTGCTCATTAGCGCTCGGATGGTATGGTAAAGATGTAATCCTCTTGATCTTCAGGTATGTTGTGACCTTGGAATCTATGAACTGTGGCCCATTATCACAAGCAACCTCTTTTAGTATTCCGAACGGGCAAATGATGTTATCCCACAGGAAATCGACCACTTCGCGCTTACCGATCTTTTGGTAAGGACCTGCTTCAACCCATTTAATGAAGTAATCAGTTAAAATAAAAAAAAAATCTTACATTTCCAGGACCCAGTGGCAATGACCAGACTATATCTATCCCCCCATTTCATGAATGCCTATGCGGATAGCACCGAATGCAAGAGTTCTGCCGGTTAGTGCACCAACTATGCATGGTGCTGACATTTGTCGCATTTCTGAATGAATTCCTTTGCGTCTTGTTTCATCCAGGGCCAGTAGTATCCTGCCCTAACCAGTTTTTACACCAATGAATCTACACCGAGTGGTTCCCCCAAATTTCTTCATGTACCCCTCTCGTTACGTAGTCCGCCTCCGAGGCTCCTAAGCATCGGGCCAATGGGCATCATAACGATCTTCTATATAACTGTCCACCCAAGAGGCTATAGCGAGCCGCTTTGGTGCATAGTGCTCGGGATGCCTTCGTGTCTTCGGGCAGTTTGCCATGCTGAAGGTAGTCGATGAACTCATTCCTTGAGTCCCAGACTAGGTTGGTTGTATTTACTTCACAATAGCCGTCCACATCTAGTACCGAATGTATAAGTTGAACGACAATACCGGAGTCGGATCCTTTTATCACAGTGGATGTCCCCAAATTGGCCAACACATCTGCTTCTACGTTCTCTTATGTCTCTGTGTGTGTGATCGACCACTCCATGAATCATGTAAGTAAAGTTTGAACTTTAATCACATACTGTTGCATGCGCTCGTCCTTTATGTCGAAGATTCCATATACTTGGTTTACTACCAATTGGAAATCACATTTGATTTCGATGACCACGGAGCCAAGTCCTGGGGACAACTCAAGTTTTGCAATCAAAATCTCATACTCGACTTCATTGTTAGTCAACAGAACAGTTTTATGGCCTGCGTCAGGGTCTCCCCCGAAGGCGTGATTAGTACCACCCCGAGCCCGGACCCTTTCACATTGGAAGCTCCATTTGTGAACAAGGTCCAAACTCCTGATGTCATTTCCGACACCATCACTACTTCTTTTTCATCAAAAGGCAGTAACTCGAGACTGAAATCGACCACAAAGTTAGCCAAAACTTGTGATTTAATCGCAGTCCTAGGTTTATATTCATATCAAACTCGCTAATTTCAACCGCCTATTTGGCCAACCGATTTGACAACTCAGGTTTGTGAAGGACATTCCGCAGGGGAAAGGCTGTCACAACGGCTATTAGGTGGCACTGAAAATAAGGCCTAAGCTTTCGAGAGGCGACTACAAGAGCCAATGCTAGTTTTTTGAGGTACGGATAACGAGTTTCCACTACTGAAAAAATTTTGCTAATATAATAGACAGGAGATTGCATACCTTCGTCCTCCCGGACTACACTTACCGCTGCCTTAGAAAATGCTAGGTATATTAGTAGATGTTCACCTTCCCCTGGCTTTTATAGTAACAGGGGGCTCAATAAGTAACGTTTCAAGTCTTTTAAGTCCTGTTGACACTCTAGAGTCCATTCGAAATTGTTCTTCTTCCTTCGAAGTGAAAAGAAGTGATGATATTTTTTCAAGGATCGAGAGATGAACCAACTTAGAGCGGCCAACATGTCATCTATGTAGACTTCCATTATTTTACATATTTGTTTCTCGAACATCTTGTTCACGAGCCTCTGATAAGTGGCTCCAACATTTTTAAGCCCGAAGGGCATCACATTATAACACTATGTGCCAAAGTTTGTTATAAACGAAGTCTTTTCGTGATACTCCAGGTTCATATTAATTTGATTGTACTCGAAATAGGCATCGAGGAAACTCATTAACTCATGCGCGGCTGTTGCATCAGTCATTTGATTGATGTTTGGCAGTGGGGACGCAGCTTTTGGACATGCCTTATTCAAGAGGTTATAATCTATGCACATTCAAAATTTGTTATTCTTTTTTGGAACCACAACTATATTAGCTAGCCAGCTGGGATACTTTACCTCCCGGATTGAACCAATGTCAAGTAATCGAGTTACCTTTTCCTTAAAAGCCTGTTTCTGACCTCGGCTATCGGGCATTTCTTTTGCCTTACCGGAGGGATGCTTGGGTCTAGGCTTAGCTTATGCACGGCCACCTCTAGCAGGATACCTGTCATATCTGAGTGCGAACATGCAAACAATCAATGTTAATTTTAAGAAAAATAATAACCCTGACCTGAGCTCGTGATTGAGTCCCTATCCCAAGTGAAATTTTCTCTCCAGGAATTCCTCAAACAAAGCTACTTGTTTGAGTTCTTCTATCGTGAAGTTGGCTGTATCTGTCTCTTCTGGTACTTGAAAGTATCTCGGTACCTAGTGGGATTCCAATGACCCCTCGTATTTATCATCTTTGCTCAGCTCGGGAGTAGGCACTGGTTCCTGTAATTACTATTTATTTGGTTCCTTCCCCTTGCTGCTGGAACCTGATACTACGTTCATTTCTCTTGCTATTGGTTAATCTTCTCTTATCTGCTTGATTCCCTCTAGGGTCGGGAATTTTAGTAGTTGGTGATAAGTTGATGGTACAGCCTTTATCTCATGCAACCATGGTCTGCCGAGGATTATGTTGTAGCGTATGTCACCATCTACCACTTCAAATAAGGTGGTCTTCGTGACCCTTCAGCGTTTGTGGCCAACAAGATCTCCCCTCGGGTTGTCACACTCGACAGATTGAACCCAGCAAAGAGTTTTGTTGCCAGAATGATGCTTTCGGTTAATTTGGTTTGTTCCAGCACTCTCTATTGAATGATGTTGGCTGAGCTTCCTAGGTCAACCAAAACACGTTTAGTCTTAAACTCTAGAACATTAAGAGAAATTACCAGGGTGTCATTATGCGGCAGAAAAAGTCCATCAACGTCCTCTTTCATGAAGGTTATGTCGTCTTCAGCGACTTCCCGGAGTCTCTTGCTGTGGGTTATTGATACCTTTTGTATTTTTGGCCGCCGAGAAGGTTACACCATTAATTTCATTCCCTTCGAAAATCATGTTGATAGTTAGTCGAGGAGGGTCTTTCCCTATCTTCGAGGGTTCTGTGTTGTCACGGATGCGGCCATAATTATTCTTGGCTTGGTCGCTCAAGAACACCCTGAGATGACCATTCTTTAGTAGCGTTACCCCCTCCTCGCGTAGATGTCAGAAGTCCCCAGTTCTGTGACCATGAGTTCCATGATATTCACACCATAAGTTGGGATCCCTCTAGACAGGATCAGATCTAATCGGCTTTGGGAATCGTGCCTCCTTGATATTACCATTGTTAATACCAACTCCACTATGCTGATGTAGAAATTATAATCTGACAGACTGGGATATGAGGAATCTCGGGTCCCCGATACCTCGTTTCTTGTAGAGACCTATTGCTCCGGCCGCGGTCAATTCTTCTATTGGGAGCGAACCTATCTGCGGACCGAAACCCTTTGTTGCTACATCCTTCGGCTCTCTCGTAAGGCAAGAATCGGCCCTTAGAAGATCGTCGGTCTGCATCAAAATCATCCTTAATTTATCCCAGTTCTTATCTTGGTCCTGTCCCTTGGTTGATATGGGGAACCCAAGCTGATCATCTTCTATCCTGATCTTCGATTCATAGTGATTATGGATATCTGCTCATGTGGTCTCTTGGAACTCGAGTAGGCTTTCCTTCAACTTTCGGGAGGCATTGGAGCTCCTTGGTTTCAAACCCTTAATGAATGCCTCAGCTGCCCATTTGTATGTTCGCCTTCCGGGCTTGGACCTTTCTGGCCCCGACATGGGCCTTTATGAACTAATCTGCGAGCATTTCACAGGAATCTATCGAGTGTTCAGGTAGGAGAGAATACCATGTCTAGGCCCCTTTTGTGAGGGTTTCTCTGAATTTCTTTAGCAGAACCGACTCAATCTCATGTTGGGCCATGTCGTTCCCCTTTACTGCCGTTGTATAAGTTGTGATGAACTCCTGAGGGTCTGAAGTTCCATCGTACTTTGATATTTCTGACATTTTGAACTGTTTCGGAATCAATTCTAGTGCTGCGCTCCGCTTAAATGGTAACTGGGTGTACTTCTTCGAATCTGGACCCTTCAAAACTTGCGGTGCGCCCGGAATTAGATCCATTCGAGCGTGGAACTCCTTCACGTTCTGATTCATCCGCTCGTCCATCTCCCTCATGAATCTCATGAGTTCAGTTTTGAAGGGATCATTACTGTTGTCATTACCGGATTCGCTGCCGGTACCCCCGGCCCTGTCGAAACTGACCTCACCCCTCGGGGTGTTATTATCAACTATTTGAGATGTTTGATTTGCAAGAGCGCCGGGAGGAGCTGGGCCTCTACCGTTTGCGTTGTTGGAAGTGCTTGATAACACCTACTTTAGTTCCGTCATGACGTGGTCCTCCCTTGAGAGATGGCCCATGATTGCCTTTTGCTGATCTCTCAAGATCCTTACTGTTTTCGTAGCATGCTCTTCCTCATCGTCATCAGGAATCGTTTCCCGCATGTGTTGGGGATATTGTGTGCCATGGAATGGAGTTGCCACGCCCCATCGTTGCGGGTATCACTGATTGAATCCTCATATTGAGGCAGATTTTCGTGCACCCCAACGTTGTGTGTGATGTTGACATTGTTAGCTGCCTTTTTTTTTACCTATGAAACAAAGAACTAAACGAGTTAGTAATAGATGGAAGGATCAACTCAATTACGCAATTGTCTAAGCCCCACGGTGGGCGCCAAACTATTTAACCGTAAAACGATACAGTTAAATTTGTTACGTGGTTTATAGACAATCGAACTGATTTGATTCAAAACGATAAAAAAATTAAATTAAAAATAATACTTAGCTTAAAAACCAAAAAAAGTGGCAGATCTGGCTTCGAGAGCAATGCTCCGAGGACAGAAGTAATAGCAGTGTAAAGCAGGAAATAAAGTTGTATTATTTAGCTTGAGAACAGAATGTAGCACAAGTTTAGCCAAAGATTTCATATCCTACAATGGTTGTTGAGGCCACTATTTTATCTATACATAGGAAACAAGATCCTAGGATCAAGCCCCTCTTAAATGACAATAAAGGGGGCCATTGATGAAGGCGTAACGGCAGGCTATGAATGTCAAAATTCTCTGCAACGACTGCCTATTTAATATTGGGAAATATTCTTCATTAAATGTCATATGGTGACAAACATTCGTTTTGCTCCAGTTGATTATGCTCCCTTCAGGATCTATCCAACACCAACTATAGTTGTTGTCCCTGGTCTCGGTTCTTACCCAATTCATCTTTCTTCTGCCTCCGGTTCCACGTGTCGCACAGTCATTTGATCATTTAATATAAACCAGCTTAACCCTATGCACCAATTGTTATACTATTAACTTCCAAGCGTGAAAACTGTGTAATACAAATTAATTTGGGAAATAAAGAACCCAACATCGATTTGTGAGATTCTGCATGACAATATGCCCAAATTGAAAAAAGTCCACCAATATATACCAATCGACTCTAAGTTTTATATAGTGATAACATAAATATTTTATATAAAATTAGGTTACTTGACATATATTTTCGAGTAACACTATTAGATATTAACATTGATTGGTAACATAGTTTAAATAATAGGTATAGGATAGAAACTTGTATTATATATAAGATTAACGAGCATCCATATTGACTGTGCATGCATGCACAAAAAAAATGAAAGCCAACATAATTCGAAAGTCATTTTATACCATCACATCATCTTTATCTGTTGTAATATGTTAGCTATTTTCTTTTTAAAACTAAAAATTTCATATGTTAAGGAAGTTGAGTATAAAAAATTCTTTACACTGGCAATATATATTATTCAAACTCTTTGGAGATTAGCAGGCAGTTGAATCCTGATTTTATACCTTTAAATATGAATTTTAATCAATTTGGTCGGTCTAGATGGGCTTCATTCTTCACTTTCTTTTGTGGGGCCACTTTCATATATATCAATTTTTGGGGCCACAATTGAAGTTATATCTACATTGCACAAGATTTTGCAAAGTATATCCGCTCGGATCTAAAGTACTTCAATCTCTTCAATGCAACTTTTGAAATCAAATCTGAAGTTTTTCTATCTCTCAAATGCAAATTCAATAATTCAAATCTTAAGTAGTCCAATATCTTCAATGCAACTTCATAAATCAAGTATGAAGTTCTTCTATCTATCAAATACAACTTCAGAAAAATCTTAAGTAGTTCAATCTTTTTAATACAACTTGAAATTTCGAATCTTAAGTTCTGAAATATAAATTTGTTCGTCGAATTTCAACAATCCAATACACGATTCAACGCCCAAATCTAACCCTAATGATCACAAATTTGAAACACAACTTTCAAATATATTTAATAAACCCCAATAATCAAACTATAAAAATAACAACAAATTTAGTAAACCTATTTTGCAACTAAGAAGAAGAAGAAGAAGAAGAAGAAGAAGAAGAAGAAGAAGAAGCCATTGGCACAAAGAAGAAGGAAGCAACAATGAAGAAGAAGAGAAAAGTGCATGTTTGTGAAGTTTCCCAAAAGTAGGGTATTAGATAAACTTTTATAAAAAGTGAGTATAAATTCCATAGGTGGCACAAAACTGGGCACCACATAAAAATTTACTCTTTTATGTAGTAGTTGGTATTCATCTTGTTGCAGAGTGTTGGAAAAAAATTACAAGTACAAAAAAATAAAGGTTTTGGTATATTCACTTGTCACGACCAGACTTCCGCCGGAGCCGCGACGATGCTTAGCACTGCTTGCCAGGCAGGCCAACGGTCATATAATAACTAAGCATTTGAATAAATATGGTTTAATAAACTTAACATTGGAAATATCATAATTATCTAATGAAAATAATAACAATACTGCTACAACCATCCACATGAGCACTACTGAGTATCAAAATACAAACAACCTTAGTACAACTGTTTGGACAATAGAATAGTAATAAGGGAAATAGAAAAAGAGTCAAAGTTTGCGGACGACATAGCAACTACCTCGAAGTCTCCAAACACTGATACCAACACAGCACTAGCAATCACCACGTCCAGAGGTACCTGGATCTGCATACGAAGTGTAGAGTGTAGTACGAGTACAACCGACCCGATGTACTCAATAAGTAAAGCAGTGACGAGCTCAAAAGAAGATAGTCAAAGGAGGGTATAAATTACAACAAAAATAAAATGATGATAATAACAATAAGTAGCTCGAAAGTATTATCATAATCAACATTATGGAAATTTAGACATGCTTTCAAATATCACAATTTAAGCCCAACACTGATAAGAACATCTTATTTACCATCTAGCATGAGGAATGATACATCTCCATGCCTACATGTCTAATATGCATGCCAAATGAATGATTTTACGATGGTATCCCCAAGCACTCTTACTCTCAGCATACTCAAGCTGTCGGTATCAAATACATACTTCATCACACACACATACAATCACTAAGCATTGTACTCTTATATATATATATATATATATATATATATATATACATACTGTGTCTGCTCACACTGCTGGTATGTCAGACTCCGGAAGGGTAGATCCTGCCCAAACGCTAATCAAAAGCCAATATGGCCTGCTTCAGCGTGCAGCCCGATCCAAATAATAATAACTCCAATATGTCCTACTGCGGCGTGTAGCCCGATCCAAATAGCACTCTCAACACAGCTCTAAGACCTACCTCAATCATCAACCTCTCAAATCTCAAGGTCTCTCAAGTTTCATATCACTTAAGCCCACAGTACCATATATGGAAAACAACAACAACGTGCGATGTATCAATGAATGATGAACAGAGACTGAGATATGATATGCAAGTGAAGAATCACGACTGAGTGTATAATTGATACCCCAAAACAACAAAGATATTCTCATTAGGTCTCAACCAAATAATCACATAGACTAAATATGATTTCTAATATGAAGCAACAACTCAGGTAATCAAACAAGTAGGGAGAACATGGATATAAAAAGATATAACATCAAATAAGTTTGGTAATAGTCCAAAAGTCAACTTGGATCATGATTACCCGGTGCATGCCCACACGCCCGACACCTAGCATGTGCGTCACCCCAACACATCACAAATAATATAGTTCCCAGGGATAATTACCCTCAAATTCAGATATGTTGCTTACCTCAGCACGCGCAAATCAATACTCTAAAAAGTCCTTCCACGCGAATCGGCCTCCGAACGATTCGAATCTAGACACAAATAACTTAATATCTTCAAATAATGCTGTATGAAACAACTTCAAAAAATAAAGCTTCAATCTTTATCAAAATCAAAAAGTAAACCCTGGGCTTGCACCCCGTACCCGGTCAAACTCATAAATTTCGAACACCCATTCAATTACGAGTTCAACCATACCAATTTCATCCAATTCCGACCTCAAATCGACCTTCAAATCCTCAATTTTCACTTTAGGAAAGGTTTACTAAAATCACCCATTTATTAACTTTAATTCATCTATTAAATTCTAAAAATAAAGATGGAATCGTGAATAATGAACAAATCCGAGTAAAAAATACTTAACCTGATCCAAATCGTAAAAATCCCCTCCGAAATAGCCCAAAATCGAGCTTTGTAACTCAAAATGTGATATAATGACCAACTCTCGAAATGGAGTTTTAAAACATTCTACCCAGACATTATATTTCACGATTGCGGACACACCCTCGCTATCGCGAAGAACAAACTTCTAGCTCCTCCAAAAGACCCTACGGAATGCGAGCCCATAGCCGCGAACGCGAAGCACAACATGCTCCAAAACTACGCGAACGCGAGAATAACATGACTGTTGCGAAGGCTTACCGTCTGACACCCCAGCTAAATTCACCCTTCTACGCGAACGCGACCGTCCTCTCGCGATTGCAAGGACCACTGCCATCCAAAGCTTCATGAACATGTCATCACTTCGTGAAAGCGAAGTACATTTCGCTTGCCATCCAGAACACTCTACGTGATCGCGTCTTACTCCTCGCGATTGCGAAGAAGAAAACTAGACATCAGATATAAGCAATCTAAAACTTAGAGAAATTGTTCAAACCTTATCCGAAACACACACGAGGCCCAGAGACCCCATCCAAACACACCAACAAGTCCTAAAATACAATACGAACTTACGAAGGCTCAAATCACATCAAACAACGTCAAAACTATGAATCACACCCGAATTCAAGCCTAATAAAACTAATGAACTTCCAACTTCTAAAACTCATGATGATCCATATCAAATCAACTTCAAATGATCTCAAATTTTTCATAATAGTCCCAAATGAAGCAACAGATCTATCTCAACTCCCAGAACCAAAATCCAAATCCGATATCAACAAAGTAAACTCTCGGTCAAACTTCTCAACCTTCTAAACCTTCAACTTTCCAACTTTCACTAAAAAAGCACCAAATCAACCTACGGACCTCCAAATCCAAATCAGGACATACTCCTAAGTCCCAAATCACCAATTAAGCTATTATAATCATCAAAATACTATTCTGGATTCGTTTACACAAAATTCAAACTCAGGTGAACTCTTTCAACTTAAGCTTTCAACCATGGGACTAAGTGTCCCAATTCATTTCATAACTTCCCCGAAACCAATCCAATAACCCCGACAAGTCACATAACCACAAATGAACATAGAAGAAGCAATAAATAGAGGAACAAGGCTAAATACACAAAATGACTGGCCAGGTCGTTACATTCTCCCTCTCTTAAACAAATGGTCGTCCTCGAACGGGTCTAGAATCATACTTGGAGTCTCAAATAGGTGTGGATATCTACTCCACATCTCCATCTAGGTCTCCCATCTAGCCTCCTCAACCAGCTGACCTCTCCATTGCATCTTGACTAACGCTATATTCTTTGACCTCAACTTCCGAACCTGCCGGCCAAAAATGGCTACCGGCTCCACATCATAAGTCAAATCTCCGTCCAGCTGCATCGTGCTAAAGTCCAAAACATGCTTGGGATCACCATAATACTTCCGGGGCATAGAAACACGAAACACTGTATGAACAACCTGATAGACTAGGTGGAAATGCAAGTCTGTAGTCCACCTCTCCAATCCTCTCAAGCACCTCAAAAGGACCAATATACCGAGGACTCAACTTTTCCTTCTTCCCGAACCTCATCACACCCTTCATGGGTGAACTCTGAGAAAACCCTTCTCACCCACCATATATGCAACATCCCGAACATTCCTATCAGTGTAACTCTTCTCCCTAGGCTCAAACCAACCAATCGGAGAACGACATCTCCTCTCATATAAGGCATCACAAGGAGCCATCTGGATACTCGATTAATATATGTTGTTGTAGGCAAACTCTATTAACGGAAGAAGTTGATACCATGAACCTCCGAAATCCATAAAATAGGCACGTAGCATGTCCTCAAGATTTGAATAGTGCGCTCGGACTATCCGTCCGTCTAGGGATGAAATGCTGTACTTAACTCCACCCGTGTGCCCAACTCTCGCTGCACTGCTCTACAAAACTGCGATGTGAACTACGTGCCTCGGTCAGAAATAATAGAAATGGGCACGCCATGCAAGCGGATAATCTCCTAGATGTAAATCTGAGCCAACAACTCTGAAGAATAGGAAGTCACCACCGGAATGAAGTGTGCAGACTTAGTCAACTGGTCCATAATAACACAGACCGCGTCATATTTCTTCAAGGTTCGTCACAAGCCTACCATAAAATCCATAGTGATGCGCTCCTACTTCCACTCTGGTATCTCCAATCTTTGAGTCAATCCACCTGGTTTCTGATGCTCATACTTCACTTGTTGACAATTCAAACACCAAGAGACATAAGCAACAATATCTTTCTTCATTCTCTGCTACAAAGAGCGATGTTTTAGGTCATGGTACATCTTCGTGACACCTGGGTGAATGGAATAACGCAATCTATGAGCCTCTTCAAGGATCAAATCTCTCAACCCACCAACATTTGGAAAACAAATTTGGCCTTGAAGCCGCATAACACCATCATCCCCAATAATAATCTCCTTAGCACCACCCCGATGAACTGTGTCCCTCAATATCATCAAGTGAGGATCATCAAACTGGCTAGCCTTGATACGCTCCAACAACGATGACTGAGCCATAACGCAAGCAAGAACTCAGCTAGGCTCCGAAACATCCAATCTCACAAGCTGATAGATGAAATCCTGAACATCCATGTCTAGTGGCTTCTCTGCTACCGGTAAATTTTCCAAACTACCCATACTTTCATCCTTCCTATTTAATGCATCGGCCACCATATTGGCCTTCCCCAGATGATATAATATGGTGATATCATAGTCTTTCATTAACTCTAACTATCTCCGCTACCGCAAATTAAGGTCCTTCTGATTGAACAGGTGCTGGAAACTCCAATGGTCGGTAGACCTCACATGGAACACTGTACAGATAATGCCTCTAAATCCTTAGCACGTGAACAATGACTGCCAACTCTAGTCATCCACAGGGTAATTCTTCTCATAAACCTTCAACTATCGAGACGCATAGGCTATCACTCTATCGTCCTACATCAACACCACGCCAAAGCCCAATACGCGACCCATCACAATACATGGTGTAAGACCCCGAACCTATAGGCAACACCAACATTGGGCTTGTAATCAATGCAGTCTTGAGCTTTTGAAAGCCCTCCTCACACTCGTCAGACCATTTGAAAGGAGCACCCCTTCTGAGTCAATCTAGTCAAAGGTGCAACAATAGACGAGAAAGCCCCTACAAAACGACGATAATAACCCGACAAACCTGTGAAGCTCCGAATCTCTATAGTTTAAGATGGTCTAGGCCAACTTTGAACTGCCTCAATCTTCTTCAAATCCGCCTTGATCCCCTCACTAGACACCACTTGCCCACAAACACCATCGAATCAAGCCAAAACTTACACTTGGAGAAATAAGCATGTAGGTTCTTCTCCCTCAAAGTCTGGAGGACGATTCTCAGATGCTTCTCATGATCCTCCTGACACTGTGAGTACACCAATATATCATCAATTATTACTATGATGAAAGAATCAAGATATGGCTGAAACACACTGTTCATCAAGTGCATAAAGGCTGCTGGGGCATTAGTCGGCTCAAAATACATCACTAGGAACTTATAATGACCATCGCGGGTCCTGAATGCCGTCTTCGAAATGTCTGAATCCTGGATCTTCAACTGATGATACCCTGACTTCAAAATCAATCTTCGAGAACACTCTAGCACCCCGAAGCTGATCAAATAAGTCATCAATGCCTGGTAGTGGGTACTTGTTATTCATTATAACTTTGTTCAACTGCCTGTAATCAATACACAAGGCGACACACTAGAGTACCATCCTTCTTCTTCAAAAATAGAACCGGTGTATCCCAAGGCGACACACTAGGTCTGATAAAGCCCTTATAAAAGTAATTCCTGCGACTGATCCTTCAACTCAATAGTTGCAATGTGATATGTTGAAATAAAGATGGATTGAGTGCCCAGCACCAGATCAATAGCAAAATCAATTTCTATGTCGGATAGCATGCTCGGCAGGTTTGCTAGAAATACATTTGGGAAGTCTCTCATTACCGGAATTGACTCAATGGAAGGAGTATCAACACTGACATCCCTCACGAAGGCCAAATATTCCAAACATCCCTTCTCAACCATCCGTTGAGCCTTCAAATGTGAACTCACTCTATTAGGAACATAATCCAGGGAGCCTCTCCACTCCAACCCCGGCACCCTTGGCATCGCCAATATTACGGTCTTAGCGTGGCATTCAAAAATAGTGTGACAAGGCGACAACCAATCTATGCCCAAAATCACGCCAAAATCAATCATGCTAAGTAGTAAAAGATCAACTCTAGTCTCATAACCCCCAATAGTCACCCCACACGACCGATATATACGGTCCACAATAATAGAATCACCCACCAGCATAGATACATGAACAAACGTAACTAAAAAATCACGTGGCATATCCAAATAACAAACAAAGTATGATGCCACATATAAATAAGCGGAACTGGATAAAAAAAATACAAAAGCATCCCTATGGCACACTGAAACGATACATGTGATCACAACATTAGAAGCAACTGTCTCTGCCCTAGCTGGAAAAGCATAGCATCGAGCCTGACCACCACTTGATTGACCTCCTCCTCTAGAGTGACCTCAAAATGCTTGGGTTTTCCACCCCTAGCTGGCTGAGCGGGTAATGCAGTAACTGGTGTGAAAGTCGTAAGCCTAACCTCTTTACTACACGGTACCTCTAATAAAACGGGGGCAAAATCTCCTCACATGCCCCAACTCCCCATACTCATAGCAACCTCGATCTAGGGATGACTGCGGGGCCCGAACTAGGCCCCGGGAACTAGATAGCCGCCAGAAGAACCGGTACTGACGAACCCTGAACTAATGGATCATGGTACGAACTCTGAGCAGGGAGTGCACTGAAAAATGACTAAACCAGACGAGTATTATACGTACCATGGCTAGATAATGCGCCACGATGAATCAGATAAGCCATTTGACCGTGCCTGAAAGGACAACCTCTATTGTGATATGACTGACCTCCAGATGAGATAACACTGAAACCACCTGAATCACGGGGCCTCTTGCCCTCCCGCTCCTTGTGCTCAAGCCTACAAACCTGCTCCAAGTGCCTAGTGCTCGACCACCTGGTCAAACCTAGCATTTGTCTCAGCCTCTCGAGCCAAACTATAGTGTAGGCCATAGTGAGACCATCAATGAACCTCCTGATCCTCTCTCTCTAGTAGGAAACAACCACACTGCATGACGAGCCAAATCTGCGAATCTCATTTCATATTGAGCCACGTTTATACCCTCCTAGCGTAGCTGCTCAAACTCCCTACACAACTCTCTGCGAGTCTGGGAACAAACTTCTCTAAGAAGAGAATTGAGAACTCATGCCACGTAAGTGGTGCTGCGCCGGCTAGCCTGCTCAATTAATAAGCTTGCCACCATCAGTAGGCTGCCCTTGTCAGCCGAAATGTAGTAAATGCAACCCCATTGGTGTCCAAAAGTCCCGCTGTGCGAAGAATCTATTGATACCTATGTAGAAAATACTGAGCATCCTCTGACTCTACTCTACTGAACTCTAGAGGCTTAAGATTCCCAAACCGCTCCAACCTCATCTACTCCTCGTCACTTATGGGTGGGCCAACCTCGGCCTGAGCCGTAGCAACCGGCTAAACCGGCAACACTCCCGGTGTCTAAAGTCCTCGAGCTAGATGCTCTGGAGTAGGGGCGGCGGGAATCTGGACACCTCTCCCATCTTGTGAGGTAACTGGTGCAGCTGGAGTCGAAACCGCCTGATCCAGGCTCGTGCACATTGTCAAAAACTGGGCTAAGGCGTCCTGAAGGCCAGGAATAATGATAGGCACTGCCGATGCCTGAGCTGGCCCTACTGGCTCAATAATATATGGCATCTGCTCCTCAGCTTAAGCAACTGGTGGATTCACGAGTGCTGCTCTAGTTGTAGTACGAGTGGCACCTCGGCCTCTATCGTGGCCCCGGCGTCTCACAGCCTTAACTGGTGGTACTGGTGGCCGCCTACATGATCCAATCGCATGTGTCCTCACCATCTGTGAGAGAATAGACGAGTCAAGTTTCAAGCTTCAGAAATAGCAAATCCACACGACAAGAATGCAAGAAAGTGAATTTTTCTAACAGTTCGATAGCCTCTTGAAGATAAGCACAGAGGACTCCGTACCGATCCGCAAGACTCTATTGAACTTGATCATGACTCCTGAGACCTAAAGCAACCTACTGCTCCGATACCAACTTGTCACGACACAACTCCCATCAGAGCCGAGATGGTGCCTTGCACTACTTGCCAGGCAAGACAACAGTCACATAATAACTAAGTATTTGAATAAATACGGTTTAATAAACTTAGCAGTGGAAATATCATAATTATCTAATGAAAACAATAATAATATTACTACAAACATCCTTAAAATCTGGTGTTAACGAGTACATTAGCATTACTGAGTAAGAAATACAAACAAAAACCTTAGTACAATTATATGGGCAATAGAACAATAATAAGGGAAATAAAGGAAAGAAAGCCAAGGTCTGTGGACGACATGGAAACTACCTCAAAGTCTCCAAAAATTGGTAACAACACGGCTCACCCCATGTGCTCAATAAGTAACAAAACTAATCTAGGACTAAAAGAAGTGACGAGCTCAAAAGAAGACAGTCAGAAGCCGGTATAAATGACAACACTGATAAAATGATGACAGTTACAATAAGTAGCTCAAAGGTATTACCATAATCAGTTCGTTCACATTACAGGAATTTAGACATGCTTTCAAATATCACAATTTAAGCCCAACACTAATAAGAACATCTTATTTACTAGCTAGCATGAGGAATGATACATCTCTATGCCTACATGTCAAATATGCAAGTCAAATGAATGATTTCACGGTAGTATACCCAAGTACTCTCACTCTTAGCATACTCCAGCTGTCGGTCTCAAATACCTACTTTACCACACACACACAATCATTCAGCACTATACGGGTTCCTAGCATAAATGTCCCTAACCAAAGCACATGTATATATATAATTGTACCTGCAGCCACTGCTGGCACGTCAGACTCTGGAAGGGTTGATCCTGCCCAAACGCTAATCAAAAGTCAATATGGCATGCTACGGCATGCAACCCAATCCACATAATAATAAAGCCAATATGGCCTACTGTGGCATGCAGCCCGATCAAAATAACACTCTTAACACGACTCTAAGGTCCACCTCAGTCATCAACCTCTCAAGTCTCAAGGGCTCTCAAATTTCATATGACTCAGCCCACAATACCACATATGGAAAACAACAACAACGTGCGATGTAACAATGAATGATGAACATAGACTGAGATATGATATGCAAATGAAGAATCACGATTGAGTGTGTAATTATAGTTAAGTCTGATAACCCAAAACAATAGAGATATTCTCATTGGGTATCAACCAAATAATAACACAGCCTAGACATAATTTCTAACATGAATCATAGCTCAAATAATCAAACAAGTAGGGAGAACACGGATATAACAAGATATAACAGGAAAATAAGTATGGTAATAGTCTAAAAGTTAACTAAGATCACTAGCATGTTCGTCACCCCAACACATTACAAATAACATAGTTCCCAGAGATAATTACCCTCAAATTCAAGTTTAGATATGTTACTTACCTTAACACGCGCAAATCAGTACTACAAAAAGCCCTTCCTACGCGAATCAGCCTCCGAACGACTCGAATCTAGCCACAAATAACTTAATATCATCAAATAATGCTATAGGAAACATTTTCAAACAATAAAGCTTCGATCATTATCAAAATCAAAAAGTCAACCCCGAGCTCGCACCCTAGAACTCGGTCAAACTCAAAAGTTTTTGAATACCCATTCAATTACGAGTTCAACCATACCAATTTCATCCAATTCCGACCTCAAATCGACCTTCAAATCCTCAATTTTCATTCAGGAAAGTTTTTACTAAAATTCCTCATTTCTTCATTTTGATTCATGTATTAAATGCTAAAAATAAAGATGGAATCATGTATAACGAGCAAATCCGAGTAAAAAATACATACGCCGATGAAAATCATGAAAATTCCTTCCTAAATCGCTCAAATCCGAGCTCTCTAACTCAAAATGTGATACAATGACCAAACCCTCAAAATGGAGTCTTAACACATTCTGCCGAGGCATTACATTTCACAATCGCGTGACAGACCCTCCTGATCACGAAGAACAACTTCTAGCTCCTCCAAAAAACCCTACGCGAACGCGAGCCCATAGTCGCTAACGCGAGGCACAACGTGCTCCAGAACTGCGCGAACGCGAGAACAACATCGCGGTCGTGAAGGCTTACCATCTGACACCCCAGCTAAACTCACCCTTCTACGCAAACATGACCGTCCTCTTGCGAATGCGAAGGCCACTGCCATCCAAAGATTCGTGAATGCGTCACCTCTTCATGAATGTGTAGTACATTTCATCTTCCATCTAGAACACACTACGTGATCATGTCTTACTCCTCGCGATCGCAAAGGAGAAAACCAGACATCATATATCAGCAATCCAAAACTTAGAGAAATGGTCTGAAACCCATCCGAAACATACCTGAGGCCCCCCAGACCCCATCCAAACATACCAACTAGTCCTAAAACACAATAAGAACTTACTCAATGCCTCAAATCATACTAAACAACATCAAAACCACGAATCGCACCCCAATTCAAGTCGAATGAAACTAATGAACTTCTAACTTCTAAAACTCATGCCGAACCATATCAAATCAACTCCGAATAACCTCAAATTTGCACACTAGTCCCAAATGACACAACAGACCTATCCCAACTCACTGAACTAAAATCTGAACCCGATATTAACAATGTCAACTCTTGATCAACTTCTCAACCTTAAACTTTTCATCTTTTTCTAAACAGCACCAAATCAACCTACGGACCTCCAAATCCAAATCCGGACATACGCTTAAGTCCAAAATTATCATACAAAGTTACTAGAATCATCATAGTACCACTTCAGAGTCGTCTACACAAAAGTCAAACTCCGGTCAACTATTTCATTTTAAGCTCTTAGCCTTGGGACTAAGTGTCCCAATCATTTTGTAACTTCCTCAAAACTAATCCAACTACTCCGACAATTCACATAACCATAAATGAATATAGAAGAAGCAATAAATAGGAGAACATGGCTATAATACACAAAATGATAGGTCGGGTCATTACATTACTGTTCTTAAAGAATTTATGACTTCTTTATGGTGATCTTTGGTGTATGACAAGATTTCGTCACTATGCTAAAAGAGGATTTTAGTGGCAATACATTTTCCTTTTAAGAAAATATTTACCGCCAATTAATTAAGTAGGAAAATCGAGAAGTAGATCAAAGAATAACTAAGTTGAATTGGAGAGATACTCATCGATCAGAGGAAGAGAAATGGAGAGAGAGAGATATTGTAGGTTGCGGATTCGAATTGGGGAAATTTAGAGACTACAAAAATAGGAGGGAAGCTGTAACGACCCGACCGATCATTTTGAGAATTAGCGTCCTGTTCGGTGGCTTAAGGTCTCGAGCAGCTTCGTATTATGTGTTAAGACTTTCATGTGTGGTTGAGTTCAATTTTCGGATGATTCGGGGTCAATTTGGAAGAAAGATTCTTGTGATAGAAGCTTAAGCGGTAAGAATTGACCGGTGTTTGACTTTTGTGAAGACGACTCCAAAATGGTATTTTGATGATTCCATTAGCTTCGTGTGGTGATTTTGGACTTAGGCGTGCATCCAGGTTTGGATCTGGAGGTCCGTAGGATAATTTGAAGCATTTTGACGAAAATAGGAAAGTTGAAGTTTTGAAAGGTTGAGAGGTTTGACCGAGAGTTGACTTTATTGATATCGGGCTCGGATTGCAATTTCGAGAGTTGGATTGCGACCTCGCAGATGTGAAAAATGGTCCGCAAATACAGAAATTACAACTGGCAGATCGCAGGTGCGGAGTTTTGGGCGCAGAAGCGAAATTCCCTGTGTATTAAAAAAACCAGACTAAGTCTATTTAGTATTTTGAGCATATCTTGAGTTCTAGAGCTCCGATTGAAGTGATTTTCGCGGCGTTCTTCTCATCTTTCATGGGGGTCAGTGTCTAACTATAATTTTATATTTTAGTATGATTACATAAGTTCATTTTTGAATTAATTCATGTTTTGATTGGAGAATTGAGGGTTTTTATCAAAATATTTTCTAAAGAGAACAATTGAGTTTGAACATTGATTCAGAGTTAGAATTGGATGAAATTAGTATGGTTAGACTCGTTATCGAATGGTGTTTGGATTTTGTGAATTTTGTCAGGTTTCAAGGTGTGGGCCCCGGTTGACTTTTGGGTTGACTTTTTGTTCTTGTTAAAAATTGAAGCTTTATTATCCGAAATTATTTCTTATGAGTTTTATTTATGATTTGAAGTTATTTTGGCTAGATTTGAGCCGTCCGGAGGTTGTTTCTCTCGAGAAGGCCATTTTAGAGTGTCGATCTTAGCTTCTTTGAGGTAAGTATCTTGCCTAACTTTATGTGGGGGAACTACCCCTTAGGATTTGAGTCACTTGCGCTAATTGTTTCATGTGAAGTCCCTGTACGCGAGGTGACGAGTAGGTGCTCGGGCTTTTTTGTGGATATTTGACTGTTTAGGGCTCATAGGTTTTTGTATCGATTAAATATGAAGTTAGTTTGTCATGTTAAATCCCCAATTTACTAAATTCACCCTTACTTGTCTTAATTGGAATTAATTGCTTCATGTTCTACACTTATTGCCGATTAAACTCTTACGTGCCTTAACTGAAGTGTTGCCCCTTTTTATCGTCATGCTATCCTTTCCGTAATTTCTTAACCTTAATTGAAATCATCATTATCTCTTTCGTAATTTCTTAGCCTTAATTGAAGTTTGTTATCCCTTTCATTATTGACGTATTCTTATTTGGGGTCATTGATTCATGCTATCTCTCTTGTTGTCGAATTGTACTTTCGTGGAATCATTGTTACACCTTACCTCTCCCTTGTTGAATTATTCTTGTCGAGACTATTATTTCCCTGTTGTGTCTTTCTTTGTGGGTCCTTCTTCCGTTTCTTTATGTTCTGAAGTTCTTATGTTGATTTACTTGTCGTATTCTCATCTTATTGTTGTTGTTGCTATTGTGTTCAGTGTTGTTGAGCTGAGGGCTATGTGTGATTGCGATACTGAAACTGTTTTGAGAAAATATTGTGGCATGTGGGCACATATTGCGAAAGTCATTTATTTGAGTTGTTATGTTTTTGGCATACATGTTTTGTTGAGAGAATTGTTAAGTTGTTTGCATGAGGTTTCTGCCGTGCGGTTGTTATTGTGTTTGCATGAGGTTTTTGGCGTGCGGTTGTTATTGTGTTGCACGAGGTTTCTGCCGTGCGGTTGTTATTGTGTTGCACGAGGTTTTTGTCGTGCGGTTGTTATTGTGTTTGCACGAGGTTTCTACTGTGCGGTTGTTATTGTGTTGCACGAGATTTTTGCCGTGTGGTTCTTATTGTGTTTTCACGAGGTTTCTGTCATGCGGTTGTTATTGTGTTGCACGAGGTTTCTACCGTGTTGTTGTTATTATTGGTATGCATGCGGTGATATAAGGTTTGGGTGTTGAAACGCATACGGTGAGATAAGGTGGGCTTGAAATGCGTGGCTAGTAGGTGATGTGCCGGGTAATTTCGGCACATTTTGATACTATTTGCTTAGAGTTTAACTTGTTCTACTTTTTAATTATCACGATACTTACGTAATGTTAGTGTAATTTCAGTGTATTGAGTGAAGAGATCCAGAAGCATGAAAAGAAGTCCAAAAAGCCAGCCAAAGGCAAGAAAAGAGGTCAGGAGCATAGCAGGTTCAATTCTGCGATTGCAAAACAGCTATGCGAGTCGCATAATTCGCAAGAAGATCGCAGATGCAGACAGAACTTTAAGCCAACGTTCAAGTTGAGAATGCGGTCGCAAATGTGACCGCAAAACAGGAATGTGAACCGCATTCTCATCGCAAACACGAACAGAGTCTTGGTGAAAAATAGAGTGAAGAATGCGATCGCATTCTGCGATCGCAAAGTCAATATGCGAACCGCAATTTCAGATGCTACGAGAGGGAAGCTGACTGGTATGATCTGCGATGGAACATGAAGATTTGCGAACCGCATTCCTGTTCTACGACAGGAATGCGATCCGCATACGTGCAACGAGGTCAAACTTGATTGCTGCTCGCCTCGGGTTTTGGGCTTCTATAAATAGCTTTTCTAGGGTTGTGTGAAGATATATTTGTCAGAATTCAGAGTGAAAAGTACAGCTTTTGATTATTTTCGAATTGAGAGAAGTTTTTGGGTGATCAAAACTGAGAATTCTATATTTTTGTAAGATGAATTCAATTATTCTCCTTTGTTCTTTAGTTATCAATATGTGTAGCTAAACTCTAATACTGAGGTTGTGAACCCTAGATGGGTATAATGTTATTGAGAGTTGATATTGATTCCAATTTCGAAAGAAGCTTGATATTTATTTATTTCTTGTTCTTAAATTAATCGTTAGTGGTTGCAAACATTAACGAATGCCAATTTACGCTATTGTATCTTGGAAAAGTGAGATAGAGTTTGGTAGAGATAAATAACAATAATTCAAGGCTTTAAACCTTGTTTAACGAAATCACTTAGGAATAAGTAGATTTTAATTTGGCGAATGATTGGGTGTTCTTAATTTTGACTCTTTTGTATTCGGGAGAATCATAAGAGGATACGTTATCCAAGTGTTGGGAAATACTGGATAATAAGTTAATAAGAACCGATTGCATATCAAGAACGGACTTCAATATCAATATCAAGAGCATTTTACTACATTAGCGGGAACACAACCTTAGTATCTTAAATTCATATTTTTACGTTCAAATTATTCTCAAACAGCAGTTCTTAGTTTACTTTTCTTTACATATTCAACACCAATTTATTCTATTTGGCTACTTGATCGAATTACGACTAAGTAAAGTATTGCATTAATTGGATAATTGTTTCATGCCTATTCCCTGTGGGATTCGACCCCAACCTTGTTGGGTTACTATATTTGACATCGATCGCTTACACTATTGTTAAGGTGTAATTTGAGCGAATCAAATTTTGGCGCCGTTGCCGGGGAATACGGTTTTGAAATTTCTTATTAGTGTATACTTTACTATAAGTCTAATTCCACTTGATTGCACGTTATTTGTTTTGGTGGTTGTAGGCAAGAAGATATGGCGGAACATATAGATGAGGTGGATGTGGAGCAGGAAGAGAATCCGTTTGCCGACATTGAAGAATATATTGAAGATACCAATG